>JAQIWI010001870.1:0-14400 GCA_034698825.1 Deuterosminthurus bicinctus
AATTAGTGATAAGGTAATTTTAGCCTCTAATCACTTTTTGTTTCCTGGACAGGTGAAGGTGACAGTATTAGAACCTGTCCCTTACAGGCCTTGAATCACGGCTCAGAGCCACTAGACCAGGCTGCCTGTCATTTAGCTACCTTTGCCGAGGAGAAAATATTATATCGCCAATGAATAAGTAACATTGTGGTGAGCGACCAATATTTAAATCACATTGGCGATACGTAACATAAGGTGTATGTATGAGAGACCGAGATAACTTTAAGTCTGTGATCTAGTGGGATCAAGTCTGTTTAAGCGATCTAAACTTGAACTAAATCGTTGCTAGAGGTGCCATCAGCTAAAGTGAAGTTGATTATTGTCCGAAACTGAGACGTTAAGGGCTACCTTTGCATTGCAGTCGATTGAAATGTAGACAATTCAGATTGACTGTATTTTATTATATTATTGAGAGATGTGCGTTAAAATGTGATGATGAACATCAGGAAGACGTTCCTGCGGTGGATATGATCGTGGACGTGAGTGACGTTGTTATTTTCATATCATTCCCAAATAGTTATAGGGGTGCAAAAGTGATCGCGAATGCATAATCGAAGGAGAGAATAACCGTTAGGTATAAAATATACCACAAGCCATCAGCACGAATAGAGCGGCGAGTCATAGAGCCAAATGTGTTGGATGCTATCGTGAAAAATTAATAGCGAACCGGAAATGAATAATGCACAAGCACTAAAACGGAGATTTTTAGTGATTAATGGTGATTTCGAACGTCAAAACATGGGAATGTTTTGGAAATCCCTGTGATAGCAGATGAAGTCAAGTTGAAGAAGACAGTTAATGCATCATTGTGAATATCCCTACCTATAACGAAAGCAAGGAAGATGTCGTCCTGATATAGTACTAAAGGAAAGGGACGTTATAGAATAACTGTCCGTGTTGTTGATAGAACGAAAGAATGTAAAGATATGATTGTAAGTGACTCATGACGTTAAGGAGGTGATATGGAGGTGTCTTGTCAATCCAGAAAATGTGTATGACTAAGTTACAAAAAGGAAATTGATAGGGGAATTATAAAATGAAAGAGATAAACTCAAGACTTTATGATAAAGTACTCTTAAGCACCTCAAATACATACATACATATAAGCTACAAATAATTGTATACACAGGGCTTACTAGTGGTTGCCTGAGGTATCTCAGGTTGTTGCCGTGTTGTTGTGGCTAATCACTGGCGCCATTGAGGATGATAGTGGTCTGCGAGACTGCTAGTGTGGAGGTGCTGCAATAAGATATCTATTATAAGAGGCACCATACCGTTAAATCAATCTTTTTGGATGGCACGATGAGAGACAATGCTAAAATTAAGATAGCGATGAGTAAATAAATGAAATGTCGTTGCTTGTGAAGGAACGCCTGAAATTCGACCTGAACTATTGATTAAAATTAAAAGAACAGTGTGAGGCTCATGGAAAAATTCCATGGCCTTGATTTCTATCTATCATATTTTATCCTAGTCTTATTGAAAACTTTGATGCGTTGTATATTTATACATGAACCATGTTAATGAAGTATAAGAAATCATAATAGTAATGATAAGGTGATGTTGAAACCCAAATAATTGAAGTCTTGATGGAGTTGCGAAGAGGTTGAAGCATTCTTTCTTGTTGACGTGGAGATGACTCACTTGAGTTGGTGAGATGATAGCAAGGGATGAGTTTCGACCAAGAATGGTTGTGTTGAGATTCAAGCCCATAAAGGATGTGAGTGATTGATTCCTTGGTGTTATCGGAAGTCTGTAGGGACAAAAGGCCGCCGATCGGTTGATTGGTGGTCGTCGGGATGATAGTCCAGGAGGATGGGATAGGGAACGTGAGTTGTAACGTCGAGGGGTTGGTGAGCCATATGTAGATCCAGTCTAGAGGTTGTGGTAAGAGCCTCTGGATGATGTAAATGAGCGGGAATCAATAGATGCGGGGATTGGGGATGGTGTTGGTGTGAATCCGCTGTCAGTATCCGAGTCGTCTATTATGCTGTAGAAAGTGGGACGGCGAGCATAATCTTCCATCCACTCTGTATTCAGTTCATCTCTTAAATAGTGAAAATGTGATCGAGGACACACAGTGATTCGTGTGATTGAGGTGTCTGATTGCCTTAGATGGACGTGAAAGTGGTTACTGAGAGGTGAGCGGATTTCACAATGGGAGCGTACGCTCCCATGTGCATTCTCTGAGCGGAAATAAATAAGATTAAGGATTTCCATGTTGATCACTCGTGGGAGTGGTACAGATACTCGATGTGGTATAGTTTTGACAATGAAAAAGGTGGCATATGTGGCTATACTCTTGACATGGACAGGGTTGAATGGAAGAGGTGGGGCTCGTGTATAGAATTGTTGATTGCGGCGAACGCATATTTGAACGTCATTAGGCTGAAATGTCTTAGTGACGATTTCGAGAAGGCGCCAGTTGTGGGAGATGATCCTTAATGGTACCAAACTATATCCAAGAGTTGTAAGATGATGAGTGGGGTGGGAATTCCTTCGGTGAGAATTGATTTGGATGGAAGCGGATCAATGAGAATGTGATGCTCAGGTTTTTGTGCTGGTGATGATGTAGGGCTGCCGAAGATTTATCACTTGGGTACACAACGGGAGAGGTGTTCTCTCCTTCTCATAAACTGATTGAACAGACTTGATGCGCCTCCAGAAGTTTTGTCCGTGTGCTGAATCTTGAGCCGGCCAAATCAAGCAATGGGCAACCCATTTGGCCAGGTCGGATACGTTACCCGTTGCTTGATTGAGCCCCCTTGTAGTAAGTTGGACACAGCTCCATTTTGGTCGTCCTCAACATGTATGTTGACGTTGGCATTACCGCTTTCTATAAAATATTACTAAACAAAAACGTGAACGGGTGGTTCAAATGTTGGAGACATTGGCTCCCCCCGACATTGTATGTTTCTGTCAAAAGTTACAAGGTCTTGTATGTACCAGTAGCTGACTTGTCAATCTTTGCTGTGGCATTTCTCGAAAACTGAGACATGTATCAAATTGCTGCTACTACCAGTATTAAAACTATTAAAGAGACATCGAAAAAATTCGTCCTTAACCAAATTGTATGTTGCTGTCAAAAGTTACAAGGTCTTGTGTGTACCAGTAGCTGGCATGTCAATCTTTGCTGTGACATTTTTCAAAAACTGAGACTTGTATCAAATTGCTATTAATACAAATAGTAAAACTATTAAAAAACCATCGAAAAAATCTATCCTTAACCAAATTGTATGTTGCTGTCAAAAGTTACAAGGTCTTGTATGTACCAGTAGCTGACTTGTCAATCTTTGCTGTGGCATTTCTCAAAAACTGAGACATGTATCAAATTGCTATTACTACCAATAATAAAACTTTAAAAAAGCCATCGAAAAAATCAATCCATAACAAAATTGTATGTTGCTCTCAAAAGGTACAAGACCATTCGTTTAACTGTTCAACTGCATGTCAGCCCTGAATTCCGATTTTTCAAAAGTAAAGGCTTGTAATATTTAGCTGTTGATACCAGTATTACTATAATCAAAAGGCTATCTTTAAATTTCATTTCAAATAAAATCGTATGTTGCTAACAACCAAATGCGTGGAGGGAGACTAGGGTCATCTTCATCCCTAAATCTAAGAAGGAATCATATGCTGAGACTTCTGCTTGGAGACCTATTTCGCTTACGTCCTTCTTTCTCAAGAGTATGGAGAAAATATTGGATCGTAAGATGAGAACCACAGAACTGGAAGCTCGATTGGCACTCCACAACCAATTTGCTTACCTGAAGGGTAGATCAACTGAAACAGCTCTGCACACGCTCTTTGCTCATAAGGAAAAGGCTGTTCAGGACAATGAAATGACTCTGTACGCCAACGTTGACATAGAGGGAGCGTTCAGCAACATTACACTGAGCGCAATTAAACAGGGTCTAATAAAGCAAAAGGTGAACAGCAACATGATACGGTGGATCATGCGCATGCTTAGTAGCAGAACTGCTGTAGTATCTCTTGAAAATGTTGTAGTGACTAGGAAACTCACGAGAGGATGTCCTCAAGGTGGAGTACTGTCAATATCTCTATGGAACATAGCTATTGATGAGCTTATGAAAGGGCTGCAAGCCAACTTTCAGTCAGTAATAACTCAAGCCTTTGCGGATGACTGCAGTCTACTGCAAAAAGGAAGAGATTACAACACTATGGCGAGCAGAATTAAAGACGCTTTAAGGTTTACGGATACATGGTGCCAAGCAAATGGCCTCCGCTTAAACCCTGGAAAAACGGACTTAATTCTGTTCAACCCAAAGAAGAGTTGCGCAATCAAACCAATAAAATTTGGTGATTCACTAATGGAAATTAAAAACCAAGTAACTTATAATGGCGTTGTGCTAGATAGCAAGCTTACATGGAAACCCCATTGTGGTAATCGGTATAAGAAAGCCGTCATGGCCTTTGCCATCATGAGGAGGCTTGTCGGTTCGAAATGGGGACTCACTCCAAAAATTGTACTTTGGATCAACAAGACCGTGGTCAGACCAATCATGGACTATGCCGCAGTTGTCATGACACCAGCGATAGATAAGGTTGAACGCAGGAATGATCTCCTACGCGTACAAAGGCTAGTGTGCCTAACAGCCACAGGCGCCTTCCGAACATGCTCAACGACATCAATGGAATGCATGTTAGGACTGCAACCCCTAGACTTACATATTAAAGAAAGAGCTGTGAACTCAATGATACGAATGAAATTACACAAGCAATGGATACTGGGCGAGAGGTTCATTAAGGCCAAAAACCACGTTGCTTACTGTGAGAATATTGAAAAAGAAATTCCAATTATTTCGGCACCCAATGACAAATTTCGGATTGCAAACTCGAATGAGCGCAACTACGAAGTACGAATCAAATATCGCAAAGAATGGGTTTCTGGTCTTTCATATCCAGTTGAAGGCATTACCGCGTTTACGGATGGCTCAAAGATGGGTGCAGATACAGGATGTGGCGGGTATATTTCCGAGCGAAGGGGGGATGAACTGTTTTTGTACATGTTCTCATGCCCAATGGGAATTTATTCGTCGATAGCGCAGGCTGAAGCCTACGCTATCATCAGAGTAGCAGAATTTTTACGAAGCAAAAACATGACTGGTGAGCAGGTTAATATCTTTAGCGATATTAAATCAACTCTACAAGCCCTTAAGAAAGATTTCACGACATCAGCACTGGTGCCCCACTGCAGTGAAAAATTAAACGAAATAGGAAGTCAAAACCAACTGGTGCTCGAATGGATCCCTGCCCACCAGGGCTACAAGGGCAACGAGCTGGCAGACAAACTTTCGAAGAATTCAATTGTAAGTAAGGCAGAAGGAGAAAGGCAAAGGCTGTTTGTCGGCCCAGAACCATTTCTTCCTGTACCAATTAGCACAAAGACAGCCGTTCTTAAGGGCTGGAAGAGACGAATGCATACCAAGCGATGGAAAAAATGTGATAATAACAGGCATAGCAAAAGCAAAATGCCCGTTCCAATGTATGACAGTAATAGCCTGTGTATGTTGAAAAAGGACTCCGTCAAGCTCCTTTCATATCTGTACACAGGTCATGGCCCTTGGAATCAGCACTTGCACAAAATAGATGCCAGCATAGACCCTCTATGTAGGCTATGTAAACTTGAAGGCGATACCCCTGAACACTTTGTGAACCATTGCGAAGCATTGTGTATTGAAAGAATGCTGACATGGGGATGCAGTTTTGGCGATGGAAATCTAATCCGAGATGCATCAACAAGCGAGTTGTTAGAGTTTCTGCGGCTAGCGAAGAGATTCAAACCAGCACGGCAGTCTTGAATGGATTTAAGACTGAGTAGTGCAACTACTGATGAGAGTGGCAGCGGTGGAAAACAGGCTGCTCAGTCCAGCTGAGAAGCAATTGTTGGAATCCCGGAAATCCTCCTCCTTCTTATAATGACCTTATTTTATGTTTTTAATTATAATGTAATATTAAGATACTGATTTTAATGTAATCTTTTATTGTAATAATTTTAATTTGATTAATTTTTTTTATTGTAAACCCTTATGTAATGAGTGTAATGGGATAGTTAGTGTTTGTATAACGGGTATAGCAATAGATCCATATGTGGTCTGCGTTTGAAGGAATGTATCCTCGCCCGAATAATAATAATAATAATAATAGTTCATGAATTATGTGCATGCTGAATACTGAATGCGGAGGATCAACCGTGCAATGCTACTTTATCCCAAACCATAGAATAACTTGTCCTTAAGAATTATGCTGACTTCCGAAGTAAATTAGTGTGTTCTGTTTACTGGATTTAAGATCAGAAGGTTGTCGAGTTATTAATAATTACAACAATCAGTTGTTAGCAAGGATCACTTGCAAATCATTTAGGAAAAAGTCCAATCATTTCAATGAAATGTTGGTCGCCAATTCAGTAATTAAATTCCATTTCCAAAGTTAATTGTTTTCCTTTTCGTTAAAGCTCCAAGGGTGCCGTTGGCATGAGCAAGCTCGAGATGGATCCCGCGAATAACATGAATATCGAGATAGTCAGTGGAGTCACATACGGCCTTTGGACAATTGTTTCTTTCGACATTGCATATTTCAACATTCGTCAGCCACGTTCCAAAAACGTTAGATTTTTGATATCGTCCACAGGGGAAAGCGTCCGAGGAATATCGATACTTGAAGAAACACGGCTTTTCATAGCATAGCTGATCCTATCAAAAGACCGTGTTAATGTATTGTGCGGCAAAAATACATAAGAGTTGACATGGGAAGGTCTACTTACATAAACAGCAATACAGTAGTCCGTTTCATTAATTTCCAAAGGAGGATCGACCGGAATCTCGATCACGCAGCCTACGTTATAGTCCTTTACACTTGAGTGAAACACGTTTGTAAAGCCTCCACTCGACGCTGTTCTCTTAAATACGAAAACTTGAAAACGATTGCTGACAGTGCTCGAAAATAATGATGGCCATTGGACGTGTATTGACTTGAGTTGAAGTTTAGAATGTGACTTGTGATTGTAGTAAGAGCAAGTTCTATTCATCCCAGTCACTCCACGGACTTGAAAACTGCAAGTATAAAGTGGTTGTGAGTGCCAGCATTACTAAGGAAGCATGGACCGTTTGAAATAACGTACCTCATGCATTCTCTCAGAGGGCTTTGGCCCTCACACCAAAATGGTTTCCAAATCTCCTGATCTTTATCAGTAGGGTCAGTCTCATAGAAATCCAACACCTCATCCAACTTTCCACACCGGTTAGAAGTATTAAACTTGAACGTAGAAATGAGTGAAGTTCTGCAAAAAATAAAATGTCACAAGTTTCATCATCATCAAATTAAATATAAGCCGTGTAACATTGCTCCGACCTTGTTGAGTGGTCTCCATTGAAGTAAGCGTAAATGTCTACGATTTCAGCAGCTGGGATCAACTTGGTCGGCAAGACAACAGTTGTGAATTCTTTAGGAGTCATATTGCTGAAACGCAATTGAGGAAGAAGGCGAGATAGGACTTGTGGTAAATGGTCACTGTCAACTGCAGCTTCCTGCCCCCACCTGAGATGTCCCAATTGAAAATTAAAGGAGATTTTCAAATACAATTTAACAGAGTGGGTTTGTACCTGAGAACAAATCTGAATAATTCCACTTCCCTGACTTTTAGGTCGTCCCGTGCGAGCAAGTCCGACAATGTTGCCTCTTTGGCAGTCAGCAATTGTGGGTCATGAAGCAAATGTGCCAAGGACCTGCAATTGTCAAGTTGAGCTCAGTGACAATCATTTTACACATTAATGACTAAATTTGGTCTACAACTACCCGATACCTTACGATGGCATCTGCAGCTTCCTTTCTCACTCCCAACATTCCGTACTTGTCTGCGGTTTCGTAAATTTCTATAGCATTTTCCACGGGCACCCCCTCACGCAATAAGGCTTCGCACTTTTCAATCAACGGCTGTACTCTGTACTTCTGACCCAACTGGTGCAGATGTAACGCTTCTACCGGTGTGACGTCCAACTTGTCCGTGTAGATGAACTGTCAAATGATAGAAAAGTGTTTTAAGTCACGAAAATGCGTTCAAATTGTAACTAATACCTCCACAAATTTTTGGAAGAGATTGGGCTCCGCATCTTCGACCTTGAGTTCGACCATTGAGTTGACAGATCCCCAACCACGGAACATGGAATCAAAAACTGGAGAGCGTGACCGAAGGCACAACTGATGAGCCTCAATTCTTTCGGGTGAATTTTCAAAGGTGAACCTCACATCACACAGCCTTTTCTTCTTCATGAATGAGAGCAAGGCTTCGGATGCTGTTTTAGGCTGCAAACAAAAGTCGACAATCAAGTCATAAATTGTGTTTTTTAAAACATACAAAGCGTACGTGAACAGAAAATATAACACCTACCTGACCCTCGGTCATTATTTCACGGATCACTCTGAAACTACACAGGTCGTTGATCGCGTCGATTACCGACGTTAGTGAATTACTGCCGACTACTGAAATTTCTGCACCCATCTCTAATATTTTCACATTTATTCACTGCTCTTTGAAGCATGAGACTTCAGTGGAGGCTGAACTAGAACTTGTATTAAGGTTGTGGGTGATTGAAGTAAAGAATCCGAAAATCACTGTGTGCCGCCAATCTTAACTGAACTGACGTAGATGCATGTTTAGTTAATTTGCATGTCAAGGGAATCTGCAGTTTGTTAAGTTTCATTTGGATTTTCTTATTGGTTACAAAGAAACAAAGAGTGTACGCGAGTATCAAATGAATGTTAAATGAAGATATCAAAGACCCATCAGGAATAGCATATATTATTAAGTCATACGTTATCAACTTTGACACTGGACGAGTACCAGCTTTTCAGCATGAAATAACTCATAAGAGAATGTTAACGAAATATTTTAAACAATAACGGACTGAATGATTGTAAAAAATACCCGAAGGCAGTGTGAATCTTGAAAAAACTGACTGAAAAATGTAAAAAAAATCAATTCATGAGAATTTTTGACAGTTTCCCGAAGATCTTCGCAAAATTTGATTACGGTGCGTTCCCTTTTCCTTGAAGTTCCAATGGTTTTCAGAATACTATAAAAAATCAAAGCTAATTGATCTCCGTACTGGAACTGGAGAATAAGCATAGGCAAATTGGAGAGAGCATGACGCCACTTGACTATTATACATATATGGTTACTTTGCAAGTGGCAGCTATAAATGCCTAAATCAATGATCTTTGAGAGGCACTCCGTCAATTCCAACGCCATTAATGATATGATGCCACCATCAGCACCGTCTGATCAATTAGAACGGCTTAGTTCATATTTAGTTCTAGTGACCTTGAATTTATGCATTTAGAAAAAGAAAAGACCAGGCAGGTATCAATTATAAAGTTTCAAGTTAAACAACGAAGCGAAAATTAATTTCTTGATTCAGTTGATATGATCTTCCATACAAGCCAACTCAATTAATACGAACAGATCCCTCAATCCCACCAATAGCGCAGGCAATTGAAGGCCACTTGGGATGTATAGAGTTTGTTGACTCTAACCTCTGTCCTGGGTTTAGCAGATCCAAATGATACTTAAGAACTGGCTCTGCTTTATGATCTACGATCGAGTGCATGAACACCCTTGTCGATTTTTCTTTGAATGCGAACTCGGGTCAGGGCATTCAGTATTTTGAAGCATTAATTGAGTTGGTGCAGAAAACATAATAATTGCAAGTATAGTAAACTGCATTCAGTCAATAAATTCAGTTGCACATTTAGCAGTGCTATAGCATATCCAGCTCCAATGCGTTTCTTACTTGTAGGACGTTACTAGTTAGTGGGAAATTTCACAGGCCCGAATACTGGCCCTGGTGAGCCGCCTGTAGGTCCTGTACGACTTATTGTCCGTACCAGAGGCTATAATAGCCCGGCACTCCGGGGGCACAGGACCGGTAGCGGTAGGACCTGGAACTGGAGCTCTTGGTGAGGCAGTCACGCAGGCATAAATTTTTTACTTAAATACAGTTTTTTCTATTCATTATCAAGTCACTTAGTTATCCAATTTTACTAAAAAATTGCAATTAAAGTCAGTCAAGATCGCAGCGCATTCAGTACTGTAAATAATAAGCAGTGTGTTTTTGATTTTCAAACTGCCCGTCGACTGATCGTTTCCTTTTACTTGTAACTTGATTTGTACGGAAGTATTCAATTTCAAGAAATCAACCATGGTAAAACTTCGTTAAAATTGGTAATTTATTTCGATTTGAATTTGATTTCGTCAGTGATTATTCGATTGCTCAAATAGTTTCACCAAAATTTCTTGATAATGAGGATGGTTTACTGTTTTGTACTCAATTTAAATGGTTGTCGTTGTCGTATTGCTGAAAGAAATCATTGCTTGTGGACTCGCCTATAGTACAAACACAATATATGCTTTGCGGTAGTAGGACTATGACGCCATTCAGCAACTTCGTAGGATATCATTAGACAAATCGCATTATGTAGCTCAAGCGTATTTGGGTCACTTCTTCAGCGAACTTATTTACCTTTGCACGATTTGTTGAATTCCAAGAGTTTCCAACTACAGCCTCGCACTCGCACAGTCTGAAGCAGATAAGCTATGCTGAGTATTGGCTTAAACGAGTTTGTGGCAATTATTTATTCAGGAAAAGAAGTTAAAAATGTCAAAGCTTTTGATACCAACCTCAAGGTTCAAACATGATGATAATGGTAATGAATAGATTTTTGGGGCTCGCATTCTATTCTCACTGCAGCAAAAGCTAGAAGTTGAATTGGAACACTTTTATTGTCTTATATAACGACTGAAATTTTTATTTCAATCTTTGTTAACAATATTTTGATGATTTGCCAAACTTGTATTATGAAAAATGATCGTTACACAGCACTGTCGTTATCGCTAAATGTGAAAGTTGTAAATGTTATCAGTGGACTTTCATGGCAGTTTCTGTGCTGCAATCTCCATCTATTGTACCAGCACATATTCCCGGAATAGTTAAGTGGCGTCGTGCTTTCTCGACCTTCAAACAATTCCAGAAATGTATTTACTTTCGCTTATGAATCCCACGCTCAAATTTCTCGGCTTGCCTATTTTAAATTGGCCTTGAAACGATCCTCAATAATTACAGTTTAGAATTTTAAATTTTCTTTCAAACACGAATGGCTTTCAAAGTTTCTCCAGTAACTTTGCCCAAAAATCTTAATACGGCATCTTTCGGAATGTACAACTTTATGAATATGAGGCTCTTGTCGCTCACAAATTCCCCATGCAGCTGTCCTGAATATTTAAGTCCTATAATAAAATACTAAAAATTGAACGTTAGCCAATCAAAAGTTATAGTAAATAGCCCTTGTTATATTCTGCTGTACTCTTCTCAACTAAGAAAGTTTTTGTTAGTGAATAATTTTTACTAACTTGCTCAGTACAAAGCTTTACGCCAAATACAATGCAATGCGTGTCAGTATGTGGCTTTTCTTCATGTTCACGAAGTAAAAAGTCTACAGCACCTGCAGTATATAGCCTATGTATAACCGACACAAGTAGTTCCACGGCGTCATGCTTTCTCAAAGTGAAACTCTCAAGCATTGCATTGCTGCCTCCAGTGGTAAATCTTAAAGCATTCAAAGATATTCTCACTCATATTCCCATTAACCATGCCTACGAGGATGATATTTAAACTTAAATTAGTCGTGATGCCACAAACACAGAATTTGCACGTGCAGCTTTCATATTAAAATGAGGACACACAAGCTGCTCCAAAAAACTGTAAAGTTCACACCAAGCAAATGTTGACACCCACCACAAGCTGAAGACCGCCATAATTTCCAAACCCTGTCAGGTCGCTGTTCTGTTCTACGTCACGCAGTTCTCCAATATAAATGATACTTTTGGATCCAGTTTACTTTGTGCGGAGCGCAATAGGTGAATCTGAAGGATGCGGGTGGATGATTCAAGAGCTCTCTGAGGTCAGTATGACGTCTTTGTGGACGATGCAATTTATGTAGAGGTATGCACTCTCCGATGAAGACACAACTGCGAAACAAGCAAAGGCAAAGGTGAGACAGTTTAACGCCGTTCAACAATGTAGTAGGTTAAGTTATATCACAGGCTAAATAGCATTTCGTATGGAACCTTTACAGTATGTTCACAAGTACCAATGTTGAGTGACTCTCGCTTAAATTGTATTCATGTTCCAGCTTCGACCATTTGCAGTCTAATTATTCGATAATGATGCCGTATTTGCTAAAACGAGTTAATTACAATAATTTATTCACAAAAAATTTCCTTTTGCGAGCAGAAGTACAGTGAAACTAAAAGGCTACCACCAAAATCTTTGTCGTATTGTAAATGATTTGAGCCTTGTGGCCTCAGAAGACACAAGAGAACAACACGCCATACCGATTGTGATTCAGTGACAACATTCTTCAGACCAAAACCCACGGCATTTGCTTAAAGATACGCAGCTTTACGATACGATCCATCGTAAATGTAAACCTACACAGGTGCAAGCCTCACAGCCACGGTGTACCAGAAATCACGTTGGCCTCATTCTAGACTACTCAGGTAAACTGCACAAAAGTCATTTATTGTCCGTTTACTTAGCTACGAGGGGCAAAAGACATTAAAGGGTAATTTTGCAATAAGGCTCTTTCCAAAAAAACTTAAAAAAGACACGTATAGCATAGTGAGTGTAAGATTTATCAGAAAAAATCACCAGGCCTCAGGCAAAGCATATTACCCGACTGGCACCTTTGTTAAGCTCACCATGACTACTCTCAGTTCTCATTGAAGGTCCAAAGCTTTTGCTGACGTCACAATAGAATGTCACACAAGTGCAGAACTGGTATAATAGAGTTGGAGAAAGCATGACGCCATTTAACCACTCCGACGACTATGAATTGGACTTGTCCCACAGTTTGGATTGAAATAGTCCGAAAAACAAATCTGAAGTTGACAAAAAGCACTAATTTCAGATTAGCACAATATTGTTGGATTCAGTGTCTATAGCTACAGGCGTTGTTGCAGTCTGGTGATGATGCAGTATGTGTTTCAATCCATTCTTTGTTAATTAGTTAGCTTTTTGCTGAGTTTTAAGTTATATAAGCATGGAACAATGTCAAGTAGGTTCGCCACCGATCACCAGTCACCAGTATGAATTTCGTATGAACAAAATATATTTCAGTGCAAATGTACCTTGGCAACGTCAACAATCACGAATTCTTGGGTTCGAAAGGTAGCACTGTATTGCGTTGCAAACAATTAAACAAGCAAATCCACAAAAAAAGTGAGACAACAACCAAACATGAATTAAATCCCAAAAAACTTCAGAAAACACTCGTTTTTAACAGAATAATTTTTACCGCAATCATCTGAGGCCTCTTATTGGCCACGTATCATGTGGTTTAGTTTTCATCCTGTCCTGAAGAAACCTATAATTTTAGCAAGGTGTTCGGTCTATTTATTGCAAGACAAATACATTGCCAGGCTGCCCAATTCAACTAAAATTTGTCCGCTTACTGAATTGATTGGCCTTACAAATGCAGGACAGTTCTGCAAGATTTTGTTGGTCTTAATTACAAAGTCATTTAAATCAGATGTTTAATCATTGTAGCAGGCATATTTTACGTCAAATGTTAAGAATCGTAGTGAAGTTCTTGTAGGCAGACAGTAAATGAGTCAAACTCGGCACGTATTTGGGCGCTTTCCAGTCAACACGCAGTGATTGAAGTAATTTCAAAAGAAGAGGAGTTGGTTGGACTTTTGAAAAAAAAACAGAAAAAATCACTAATCATGCAATTGATCACTGATCATGATCACCTAATCAGGTATCATACTGCAGGAAAATCATCAAGGGCAAGGGTCGAATGGAGATAGTTTGACGCCGTTTAGCGATTTTGGTAGATGTATGCAGGTCTCCCCCGTATGTCCGTGGTTCGCAAAATAGCCTTAAGAGCCCATGAAGTCAAACTAATATAGTTCCCTTTGCATTGCATTATAATGCATTATGCAGCGAGTTCGTAGAATTTGCACAGTTAATTATAAGGAAAATCCTTGGTTGAACAACAGTACTATAGAACAAAGACCATAGCTTTTGATTGACCAATGTTTGAGTTTTTGTACTTTACTGTAGGGTACACTGGCAGCGTTGGTTACTTCATAGTAAATAGCTCAATGGGAAATATCACGAAACGCGAGTCTCGCGGGCCTCGAGGCAATTCTAATAGCAAGCTAATGCAAATTCTAACAATTTGGAAAAAAATAGATGAATTTGAACATATGAACAACCAAACCAAGAATCTTTGTTGTAAGTTTATCCGACCTGGACAAAGGAAGTGGCTCAACAATTGACT
>JAQIWI010001871.1:0-14393 GCA_034698825.1 Deuterosminthurus bicinctus
ACCAGTTGAAGCATGGCAGTGGAACTTGATATGTGTGTGACACAGCTGACTACTTTGCTTTGGCTTTCTAGTTGCAATAATTGAATCACATACTGACTTTATCACTTATACTCGATTCTCCGCGTATTTACTTAGAAGATTGGCTAAGTATGCACAAAAATTCCAACCAAAGAGACCTACAAATTGGACTCAAGTTACTCGGGCAATTTGCTCAGCTGCCCAGGAATTGTGTAATAACAATAATGATGATTACACAGCTGCAGTTTCTACGGGATTTAATTTACTTGCTTTGCTTACTTCATTCATGTGAGTTTGATTTGATTCCTCACATCACATGGTTTCAAAGCCAGGGCGCCATGAGTACATCAAGAGCTTTTGAGCATAAAAATTCGCCTGTCGTATTCTCTCGTCAGCTATTAAAGCCATTCGGCGGATCTGTAAAGGTTTCAGTCTGATCCAAAGAGCAACTCGTGGCCAAGGCATATAGAAGAATATTTAGGAGGCATATAGAATTCTTCTATATGCCTTGCTCGTGGCTTTAGTACCAAAGACTCAGTTCATGATATTCAGCAAGAGAAACATTCTGACAGTGAATGTTTAATATGGATGATTTATCATAACTCTCTATTATTATTCTGCTTACGTATTACGGCCTTGCATTGATAATGAATAAACAATACAAATAACTGATGGCTCTCCATGCTGTCTCAAAATGCCTCGATGCTTTTGGTACGCCTGTAAACGTTTGGAATTAACTAGATTAGCTTCTATAAATCAAAGCTATAGATTAGATTTACATGCAATTATTTAATAGAAATTGTTATCATATCGGCAATGGCTTTCCCTGAAGAGCTTCCGAAGACAGCAAAGCTTTTTGTTGTCTTGATGCTTTGTACAGCTCACAGTGCAGTGTTGGGGGAATGCGTGACATTATCATTATCATACTTAAGTAAAATGGATAATGCAGTCTATTTATAAAGGCTTCAACTTAACTAGCAGTTATTATCTTGTTTCAAGAAGCATGGACACCAACCAAGCTCTCACAAATGAGTTTAAGCACGCGACTCAATTGTGAGCATGTGTCCTTATATGTACAGAATACAGGCTCGTTTCTTATAAAAATGTTTGGTACATCAAGGCAAGCCAGGCATTGATAAGCATTATTTGTTCATTCATCCAAGAGTCGACAGACAGTCGAGTCAGATCGTCGTCATTATTGGTGTCCCTATAGTTTTACTTCAGGCGTAATATGCAGTTGACCTTGCTGTCAACTTGTTCTCTCTTATTCCAGTTGTTAATGAAGATGATGTTTTCCCTTCCATGTTGCATTTCTATCAAGTTTTCATTCTCTGGGCGACGTCCTCACACAACGCAGTTGCATTAAAGGTTCAGTAGTCGTCTGGGTAGAAGAACTGAGTCAATTTTTCATGGAATTTGTCAGTTTTATTTTGTGCAGACTTTCCTCCTTTGAGCCACTTGTCATTTGCTGAGGCAGCGTCTTGTGAAGCCACCACGTTGGAACGGTTACCAACGTGCTTTGTTGGTTTAATTGTAGCTTGTGACCAGTTTTGTTGCAATTGCTATGGCATCATTGCCCTTCCGACTCACCATCCAGGGTCGGCAGCTATTTCAACCCAGGCAGGAGCTGATGCCCATGGTATTTTGTCTATTTCATTTGTTATTAGTGCGATTAGAAATGTAGATTTTAGCGGATTATAGTTGCCATTTTATCATGGAACTTGCCCTATAGGTCTCTTCAGTGAAACATTTCTCAACCGTAGTGGCAGCAACTGTACCAAAGCGCTTAGAGGAATTGCGAAAGCGACTGAAAGAAGACAAGCAGAGCGATAATTCGACCATTTCACCCGTCTTGACTGATAAGTTCGCTCGTAAGCATAATTATCTGCGGATATCCGTCAGTGAGCGTTGTAACTTGAGATGTAAGATACTTTGAAATGCATTCAAGTATCAGCTTACACATTACTGAGCTCTAATATTGCAATTAGGTACATACTGCATGCCCGAGGAGGGTGTTCCATTGACCCCATCAGCCAAGCTACTTTCAGCTGACGAAATCACAAAAGTGGCAAAGATTTTTGTAAGCCAAGGGGTAAACAAAGTGCGCATTACTGGAGGAGAGCCATTACTGCGGAAAGATCTCAAGATGATTGTCAGTAAGACGAGCACAACAGGAATCAAGTCTCGTACATGTTAGAAACGAGCTAAAAATGTACTTCTTTGAACTTACAGAAAACATAGCAGCAATGAACGTGGAATCCATTGGCATTACAACCAACGGAATACTCTTGACAAGATTGCTACCCGACTTGGTAGAAGCTGGATTGACACACGTCAACATCAGCTTAGACAGCTTGAATCCGATTAAATTCGAGAGAATTTCACGGCGTCCCTCAGCAACTTGGCAGAAAGTTTGGAGAGGTCTTCAGCTCGCTATTGACATCATGCCACGCCAAGTGAAACTCAATTGCGTGGTTATGAAAGGAACAAATGATGATGAGATTTGTGATTTCGTCGGCCTCACCAAAGACATGAATGTTGACGTGAGGTTCATCGAGTACATGCCATTCACCGGGAATAAGTGGGATCTCACTAATATGCTTTCCTATGCGGACATGATGAACAAAGTTTTACACGAGTTCCCCCACATTGAAAAGTTGGAAGATAGCGTTCATCATACTTCCAAGGTGGGATCTAAAATGTACTATCAACTTTCAGTTTGAATGGTGTCACATGAACTTGTTCATCGTAGGCTTACAAAGTTCCAGGCCACACAGGACAGGTTGGCTTCATAACGTCCATGTCGGATCATTTCTGCGGTGGGTGCAACAGACTTAGAATAACAGCCGACGGTAATCTCAAAGTCTGTCTTTTCGGCAATACAGAAGTTTCCCTTAGGTAAGCCTAAAAGGTAAACCATCTCAGCATCGAAAGGGAAATCTAATGATCGTGTTCTACGTGGTATAGGGACGCTATTAGGAACGGCGCTAGTGAGGAGGAACTTCTGGAGCTAATTGGACAGGCAGTGTCCCGCAAACATGCTAAGCACGCTGGTGAGTTTACCAGTGACATTTATCTCTTTTTCATTCTTTCTCCATTACTTTCTCCATGCTCATTTGTTATTGCAGGTATGCTGAATCTTGCGAAAATGGAGAACCGTCCAATGATCTTAATTGGTGGGTAGCTATATAATGTAGGTCGGTTCCTTCCGAAAAAATTATTGGTAGATTCTGTTTTGTGCGTTTCAATCCAACTCTTCCAGTTTATTTCTAACAATAGTTAACAACGTTACAGATCATCTTCCCTCACCGCGTTCGTTTCCTTCCTTTATAAAGTTAAACAACAAAGATATGAAGTCACTCCCATTCCTCACATCTTCCTCATCGTATTACGACATTCGGCGGCTATGCACTACAAAGACTAGCGAGAAAGCGCTAAGCCATGTTGACTCTCAAGGGAAAGTTCACATGGTGGACGTTAGCTCAAAAGTGCCAACTGAGCGAGAGGCCATTGCTGAAGTATTTGTCAAGCTGAGCACAGAGGCATTCCAAGCTGTCGTAGACAACAAGATGAAGAAAGGAGATGTTCTCAGCGTTGCTCAAGTAGCTGGGATTATGGGCGCTAAACAAACTTCCAGTTTGATCCCACTTTGTCATCCCCTCCCCCTGAGCAAAGTTGACGTTCAGTTAGAACTGATCCCAGAGGAACGATCCATTCGTATTCAAACGAGAGCAAAGACAACGAGTACAACAGGCGTGGAAATGGAGGCATTGATGGCAGCTTCAATTGCAGCTCTAACTATTTATGATATGTGCAAGGCTGTGGATCACAAAATTCTTGTCACTAATTTGAGATTATTGAGGAAAACTGGAGGGAAATCGGATTATAAGGTTGAAAACAATTAATTTTATTTTGTTGCTTTCAAAAAATGTATTAAAAAGGTAATAAAAACAATAAGTCTTGTTAAAATCTTCCCATGGACGTTTGATGTCCAGCTGGTGTTCCACTGGGTCCAGGTCGAGGTATATTGCTGGACGATGGCATGGATCCAGTTGGGGTTCCAACTTTTTGACCTTCAGAGCTCATAGGCTGACTTGTTACTTCGGATAGAACACGAATTCCCAAGGTAGCTCGAGGACCCGTTAGCCACACCCTTCCGTCGTAGTCTATTAAGGATGTATCTACTGTGACGGTGTACAAACCACTGGACCACGAGCCCAGAAGGAACTGAGCTGTGAAGAAATCCCGATGGGGGTTCACTTCTTTCACTATCGTGCTTGGTTCTTGAATGAGCTATGTTACCATGGATATTCATTAGAAATCACATATAAGCAAAAATCATGTCAGACGGCTTTTAAAATATAATTGTACCTTCATGTCCATACTATGCGTTCTTGTTGGCTGTGAAGGAGTTGTAGTGACGGCCATTCGTATGGACTTGGGCCTCCTGAACCCTTTGGCAGTTGATTCACGTTCAACGCCAACGAGATCACTTTGGTTTTTCGACCCTGCGATCACTTGGTGAATAACACCTTCCACCTTCAGAGCGAGATTATTTCCCAAAATGACAGTAACATTTTCACCCGCTGCACGTGGCTGAGGGGACACTGCAATCTTTAACGACACGAAACTATAAGTATAAGTAATTTCCGAGTGGAACATTTCACAATCTTCTGGGAATTTACCTTCACTCTTGTTGTCTGAAGATTCTGGAAGAAAAACCTTGGGTACGGCAAGGGTGTTTCGATGAGGATTCTTGCGGCTTCTTTGATTACTTCTAGTTGCTGCAGAAACAATCATAACTATTATTTGATGAATTTCTTAGGTTTATAATTACTTGTAGTAACTTTTAGCACCTCATTTTTTACTCCAGCAGATGGCACAGGCTTTAGAGGCTTCAAAACGTGCATGGCCTCATTGCAAGAGCTAACAAAGAGCTGCATAGTGGACACTGTAGACTCATTGAAATTGAAAATATAGTCCTGCTGAGATAGTGATGGATGATCTTTAGTATGAACCAAAGTCTCGATTCCATAAGCCATAAGCCGGCACAATTGTTGCAAGCTATAATAATACAAAAACATTAAATTATTTACTCTTTTTCTATCATAGAAATGTGAGACGTCATCTAATTGGACAAACTTACATTTGAATGTTTTCCAAAGTGTCATTATCAGCATCAAACGCAGTCTGATACAGACGAGCGTACATGTCTGCAACCCCTTGGAAATCACGGATGGACTTGCGCAACTGCAAAATAATCCAAATATTTAATGGTATTCCCTATATTTTAAGCCAGCAATTCTTTACCTGAGTAACTACTCTGCCTGACTTGAGAAGTTCGTCACGGCTCACATTTGCAATTGTGGGGGCAATGGCAGGTGGAGGACTAAATTGCAATGCGCCACAAGCTGACAAGAAATTCATGAAGGCAACAAACATTTCGGATCGGATTTTCACGTACTCAATATGGAACTGCATGGAGACTGTTGGCGAGCTCGCAGCCTAGAGATAATATTTGTAATACTTACAAAAAATTCACACATAAATCAATAGAATAATCTACCTTCAAGGACATAACAGCTTGCAAGTACAAGTTACAAGCTCGATTCAACCTTGGTTGTAGCTTTGGAATATCTTCAGTGTCAGTTATCAAGGCCTCAGCTTGAGAAATATTGTGCAAAGCTGAGAGCCACAGGTAGAGATTTTCTGATGAAACTTTAGAGCTCAAATCTTCTAATGCTTTCCCGGCCAATCCTGGTTGCCCGTACCTACATAAAAGCTACATTACAATCGCGTTCAAAATTCAAGTGAATACAGAAGGATACTTTACTGTACCTCAACGCGTTCCGAGCTATTCGGTATCGATCCCACATATTTGAATGCTGAAGAAGCTTTTGTATTAAACTTGAAACGCGTTCACCAATAACAAACTTCTGGTGTGCTTGAAGCACCACTGCAACTAATGTAACAACTACTGTATTTTCGTCTTGAATTTGCTGACCCTGAAGAGATTCCAACAATTCCAAAATCTGTGGAAGAACATTTTGAATTGCCTCAGGTCGAGAATCTCCAACTGCTCCTATTGCTTGGCAAATGGAAGTCCTTGCCGAAGCTGCATTACAAAAACCCAGTTAACGGCTAGAAATACATTTACAATCGGTACTTTGTGGAGTCAAATTATTATTGCAAACCTGAGAACTTCCAGTTCATTAAGAGGTCAACAAGATTAGAACACAGCCAGTCACATTTGGCAGGGGTTGATTTACATAGCCGTACACCATAGGCCAAGCATCGCTTCCAATCTTCAGTCAAAGCTTTCTCCTCTTCCTTTGTAGTTGCTTTCATCACACTTAACTCTTTCAAGACAGAATCCACTCCCTCAACTGTCATTTCCATAAGATTCACAGAGCTATTCAAAAGTGTTTCATTTTTCCTGCGAAACGGAACAGAATGTTTTACGACAAATTTCCCGATTGGAGCTGTAAAAAGCGTTATGAATTTAATTGAGGCGGTGTTTAGTACCAATTGGAAGTAATTGAAGAAGCTATTTGAATTGCTTTTAATTTAGTACTGCGATCAACTGAATGAAAGCAGCTCTTCAGTAGGTCCTGTAGAGGAGAATCTAGACAAAAGGGGGAATTGTTTTTCGAGTCCATATTTTACGCAAGGTTTGTATAACTTCAAGCTGCATGTATACCTGGGGAGTACAAGCAATTCAAAACAGCTGATGATGTTGTCATTGCGTCGATGACATTCAAGGCATGCCCTACAATTTTCTTGCTTTCACTCCCATCACTCAAATCATCATCCATTTCCATTTTATCCGCAGAGTCATGTTTGGTTACAGACTGAATGAGACTCGACACGTCGCTAGCTTCCCACAAGTGTCCACCTTTTTTGCCCAAATATCTAAGGTCTTCTAAGACGCACAATTTCACCATCAGTCGAGGATCCTCCAGATGTTTTAGAAGAAATGCAACCTGATACAAATGAGCCGTGGAATGAGAACTTGCCATTGCTGCTAAATCTATAAATCTAAATTCTAATCTCACTTGATCTTTCAAATTGGCCATTGTGGCAGCTGCCAGCTCGGTCATCGTGTGAAGTGTCGTGATGACAAACTCCTTGGAAGGGTAGCATTCCAATATTTCCTGGCAGAAGCCTTGAACCTGAATCAAATTGAGAACAGCATGAGAGGTTGAACTTGAACTTTCGTAATGAAATACGAACTCACAGTAGATGCTATAGTGACATCATGATGCATATGTTTCAAAATCGGTATCAGTCGGAGTTTCAAGTCATTTGGAGTCGAAATCCTTTTGACCATAGACGAGATCTTTTTGCACATTGAGTTGGCAAAAGTCCTTTGAAAAAAAGTCATTTTAAATATTATTGCGACAAGCAGTTGTCATGGTGACTTACTTTGAGCATTTGGCATAGCAAGTAGCAGCATATATTGCTGCTGAGACCTCCACCGGATCGCTGGAGTCCAATGACACACGAATACTATGATGAACATGCTTCCGCTCCGAAATCAATCCTGACAGACTTCCTAAAGTCCTTAAAGTCAAAGCCCTAGCAACGGGATCATTTGAAT
This sequence comes from Deuterosminthurus bicinctus, assembly GCA_034698825.1. Taxonomy (NCBI): domain Eukaryota; kingdom Metazoa; phylum Arthropoda; class Collembola; order Symphypleona; family Bourletiellidae; genus Deuterosminthurus; species Deuterosminthurus bicinctus. The sequence goes on from JAQIWI010001871.1 coordinate 7,619, forward strand.
GAATCACACTGAAGATTCGCCTAATGAACTCGTCCACATTGATGATTTTGTCCAGATGCCTCTCACTTTGTTGACAAACACGAAGAACCCAAATTCGAAGGAAATTGCTACTTGTTCGAAATACTTCGGCCAATTTTAAGCATGCTGAATTGATCAGAATTGGGAAGGGATACTTTTCGAAAAGATTTGGAAACCGGACGATTGCTTCGCACTGTTCACCCAGCTTTGGCGAACGGAGACCTATATTGGTTTTTAAAATATGAAGATCATCGTCAGATTTTAATTCAATCCAATCAAAATTTCGGCATATTTTTATTTTTGTATTATGACAACAAAAATCTATGAACCTTTGTCCAGTTCGGTCAACGCGGAATTAGCGTCCAGCTCAGGCTCCCCAAGACCGAGGCCCATTTCCATCAAAGTATTCGGTCGTAGCATCATTAAATTTTTCTCCAAGTCAACGATTTTATTTCAATCAGTTTTCCATGGGAATTTTGTAAAGTTATTTGAGATTTCTTCCCGCAGAAAAGCTGTTCTAATTTTGATGAAAAGTTTTGGTGATTGAAAAGTGAGTGACGAGTGACTGCCACTGCCGGTTTATGAGCCTTTAACTCCGCGCCGACTGAAAGCTTCCCAGTTTTTAGACTACGGTGCAGAATGAAATAATCTGGGCGTTCATACCTAATGTTTTAATTTTCCGTATGGCAAATAACTGTTTAGCTGAAAGATTGATGATTTAGCTGAAGGGTGTGAGAATGTACTACAAGTAGAAAACAGTCTACTAGGTGCAAGTGACTACGTCACCAAATGACTACCCTAAAAAGTAGATTGCGAAAGAAAAATCACCAGGATTTTTTTATTTGACTATTCAGCTCCGTCTCCGACACGTCACCGCATTATAACACACATTTATTAAATTAAACACAAGTTTAATTCAAATTGACCCTACTCCCGACGGTTTTATGTGCTATAGTATCTAAAGAGGTGACACCTCGGATAGGGCCTTCGAGATTCACGCTGTAAATGTCACCTGCCAGCTCATCCAAGCCAATCTCGACGTCAGCTTTGCCGTGCTTCACAGCCTTGTCGATTTCTTCTCTAACAGAGGTGTCGATTGCCTAAAAATGCAATTCATGTTATTGACTTAGTATAATGCAAGCTTCTGGGATAAAGGAATGAAAATGAGAATCGGGCGATTTCTGGCGTACCTTAAGTTCTTCAGCTGTGGCAAGTCCAGCATTAATAATTTTATCCTTAAAAGAAGTGATGGGGTCACGAGACTGACGAACTTCTTGAATTTCTTCTCGAGTTCTGTATGACGTACCAGGGTCGGACATGGAATGACCGCTGTAGCGGTACGTGGCAGTTTCCATCAAAATCGGTCCTTTTCCTTCTGTACAAAGTTTACGTGCGAATCTGGTAGCTTCTCGAACAGCAAGTACGTCCATACCATCGACCTGTATTTGCAAAGCATTTCAATGTGCATTCATTAAACGGGCAAAGCAGCAAATTTTACCCAAATTCCTGATACGTATTCCCCTCGCTGGTAATAGTTGGTATTTGCTGATGCTCGCTCAGCTGAGGTGCCCATACCGTATCCATTATTTTCGCAGACGAAAATACTAGGAAGGTTCCAAAGTTTTGCCATGTTGTAAGCCTATCAAATCACACCAAGTTTAAATCCTTAGTCCTGACTGGTTTTATCAAAACATTACTTCTTTCTGTGAATCATTTTTACCTCAAACAATTGACCTTGATTTGCAGCACCATCTCCATAGAGAGCGATGTTCATTCCACCATCTCCTTTGTATTTATGAGCAAATGCAATCCCTGCTCCTAAGGGAACCTGATTCACAGAAGTCCAGCAATTAAACTTATGCTACTTTATTAAAAATTGAGAGTTGAGAATGAGTGCTTTACCTGAGCACCGACAATTCCATTGCCACCATAGAAGTTTTTGGTGTACATGTGCATGGAACCACCTTTACCGCGAGCACATCCACTTTTCTTCCCTAATAATTCGGACAGAACACCAACAGGGGAGACACCCATGAGGTAGGTCCATCCATGAGCACTGTAATCGATACAAACAAAGTTTTAATATTAAAGTTCAAGCTCCATAAAACTAGTAACTAATTTCTTGATTAAAACTTTTCCGAAAAAAATTACCGGTAGGCAGTGATGATTGAATCGACATCCGTCATGGAAGCCCTCATACCAACAGCACAGGCTTCCTATAAAATACCCAAAGATTCATGTAACAGCCCAGTTGAACTAAAATTTTAGCTCATGATATTGAAATCTACCTTACCTGTCCAGAGTACAAATGGCAGAAACCTCGGATAGCTTTCTCCTTGTACAAATTACCTGCAGCTGTCTCCATCCTTCGAATAGTTTGCATCTGTTGATACCTGCCAACAAATAATCATCAGTTTCATTTCATCAGACCCATCAGACCCTTCATTTCTCTATTTCAACTACTCCAAAAGATTCTCAATACTTACAATTTAAGTGCTTCATCTTTCCCAATGCTGACAGAAGTGGATGGGCCTTCTTCTAACTTGTGAAGCTTGTAAGGTTTAGTTTCAAATGTTGCCTCAGTAGAATAATTGCTCTGAGACCCCCAGAACTGTAACCAAAGTTTCAACACTTAAAATTCCTGTTTTTTTTTGGTTTCATTTAAAAATATCTAAAGCCCCTTAAGTCCCAAAACACCCACTCACCTTCCACGTGCTATACTGAAAAATGAAAACAACGTGCAATTAGCTCAATATCTACTTCAAAATTTCCATTACAGCATACTTTTTTTTTACATAGCAGGAATAGCATCCCCGACACCTTTACTACAAAACTACTGATGTAACTGCCTTCAACCTTGGCCATGAAACATAAAAGTGTACTACATAAAAAAATCTTCCACTTACATTTCTCCCCACACGTCGGATGGCTTTTGAAGCAATCATTTTTTAGTAACGTCTGCCTGCAGAAGGATTTTTTAAACACTAGGAAATTTTAAAGCCCACCAAGTATCACTATTGACGGTCTTCAGGGCCAAAGAGGAAGTCCGTCCGAGAGTCCAAGAGTGAGGAAGTCGCGAAGCAAGTCCGGCCAAATGAATTTCTCAGGGAAGGTGCGGATCGCGGACTGATGATCACCTGATGTGGCTCCCACCAGTGAAACAGGCGGCCCCCACAATGCGTGAAACCCACACGCATGCAACTCCATACTCGAGTATATTTCCCAGAGTTTCTATAGTACTGTAGGAAGGACTTCCAGCTTTCGCAATTGACTCACTCAAGTATGCTTCTCCAGTATTTTCATAGGCTATTGATGATACTCCAGTATGTACACAAATCCACTCACAATCGACTTTGGCGTGACTGGAGACTGGAGATTGGAGAAGTGCTGAATGCCGCAGAATGAGCATTGGCTTCATGTATGAGACCTGATGTATGTGATCGCGATTGTTGATCACTGATCAAGTATCACGGTTCAAAAGCCTGGTCACCCCGTGACCGAAAAATTATGGCAATTGAGGTATAATTTTGAAAATGCTGCGAGATAATTGCGAGATGCTGATTGAAATTGAAACTGGAAGATGCGATTTCAACATTTTTTTTATTCTAAAAATGTCTATAAAGGTTAACGTCGTTTACAAGTTTTCAATTCGCTTCTATAGCTGCTTTTGCGGGTGCAACACAACTCTGTTTCCTCGAAAGCAAGCTATATGTAGTAGTAGTAATAATAATAATAATCAATAATATCTAACTAGGTACATACTAAATACTACGGTCCTTTACGACAATCGCCATAAATATTATTATAGAGTTATTATTCAACAATTAACTGAGCACTTGATTTCCCTTTTAACAAGCTACTGTTGCTTATAGTATTGCCATTATTTATAGTCTTCTGACCAAGTGTCTCTCTCTCTCTTCTCGCTGTATTCACCTCATTACTTTGAGTACAAGGTGACACGACGACGGCGAAGACGACGACAAGAGTTGAGAAATAAGCAAGAAACAAAAATAAGAAGACCGCAGCATGGAAATTAAAAGAGAGAGAACACACGTTAAGCCCTTTTGTCTTGAAGGGACGATGGCGACAACATATTTCTGAAGTGTTGCAACAATAATTGCGTGGTGAAAATTTTACTACGCATTTCCAAAAGCGATTTTTTTTTAGATAGAAGCTGCCATGATTCCCATGGTCTTTGGTTCATTCTCACAAGTTGTTGTGTTTAAAAAAGGCAGTGTGATCGCTGGAAGGCCGATCGAGTCAACCGCTCTCTACAGAGGTCATACAATATTTTGATGATCCAGGGAAAAGCGGCTTATTGCACAACTTAACTCCTCCTTGTTTCTTTTACAGCGCTTACTAAAATTAAAACACAGTTTCCCTTCAGAGTTGTCTCCTCCTTACACAGCCATGTTACCTTTTATAATTAGTAATAATGTGAGATCCTAAAGTTTTGACCAGGAAATCGGTCCTTCTTTCTCTTCCTCCCCCTACACTTTTCCTGGTTCCAAAATTCAACTACCGGCATCAACCAAGCAGTAGTAGTTTGCCAATTGCTATAAGAAAATCAACAAAGAACTATGCACATTATAGTTGAGAATGGGTCATCAATAATGATAGATCTGAATGTTTTGGTATCCATTAGGAAGTCCTAGAGCAGCGGCAGCTGGGGAAGCAACCAGTGGGGGATGTGGAGGAGCTGGTCTACGGAAAAAATGCTGCATTTCCGTAGGAACCGGAGCAGTCGTGGCGGGCACTGCAGCAGCGGCCGGGAACGGTTGCTCGGGAGACAGAAGCTGTGGGGGATAGATGGGACTTAGTAACTGAATCGGCTGTTGATGAGGAGTTGTTGGAGGCGGTGGCAAGATCGGAGGTGGAGGAGCACCGTGTCTTGGTGGCGGCGGTTGGAATGAAAGTCTATTTCCATTTACAATGTGTCCATTAGTGAGGGCCATGGGTTGATTGGGTCTGTGCTGACGCATGACCCCGCGTGGGATTCCTCTAGCCGTAAAGTTTGTCCCGTTCAGAGCTTGGGGATGACTAGGAGTTACACTAGAATGAACCGCATTGGGAATTCGATGAGTGGGTGAAGAGATGTAAGAGTAACTGAGGTGTTGGTGTTGCTGAGGTGGGGGTTGTTGCTGTTGTTGTTGTTGCGGGAAATGACGAGGCGACTGCTGCTGAGGTGGTGACTGAGGGTGCTGTTGCTGTTGCTGTTGCTGAAGGTGTTGCTGCTGCTGTTGGATTTGGATTTGCATTATTTGTGGTCCCATATGAGACGGAAATGCGACCGCTGGAAACTGGTTCGCATTCTGAGGATGTCCCGGAGGTACGGCCCCAGCCGGACCTCCAGGTGTCGCATACGGCTGAAACATTTGGTTTTGATAGATCACCATATTTTGAATTTGAGCTAGTTGCGGTGCCGTCACGGCTTGTGGCGGACCAAACCAAGGCTGTGGTTGCTGAGTCAAGAATTGAGTTTGCTGCTGATGAAGAAGTATTTCTTGACGCTTTTCCGCAATTTTCTGATCCATGATCTAAACATAAAAAATACGTGATAACTACAGAAACTTTCCCTGATGCGTCCTCACAAAAACAACAGAACCAACTTATAAAATCCCCACAACTTTCGAAATATATCTCCAACTCGGCTAACTGAACAACAGACTAAAATCAATTTATACTGACCTTCCTGTGAATAGACCCAGGTCTGGGTTGAAGTTTGAGCTTCTTCCCAAACATAGTAGCTCCCTGCATGAGTTCCATAGTGTACGGCACGGAAGAATTATGGTAGAACTGAACGAAACAGTAACCCTTATGAGGTGTCCCATCTGGTCCTTTTGGAAAATGAATATTCTTCACCGGCCCAGCCTTTTAAACAGAAGAAACCCCCCAAATAAATCTCTCGCTCAAAATCATCCACATTACTACTACACACTCATATGATCTGTCAAAATTTGACATTTACCTGCAAGAACAACTCATAGACCATAGCCTCGGTAACCTTGTTATCAAGATTCCCCACCCAAAGAACCGAGTTGATCTCGTCATCTTCTTCAACAACTTCATAATTCATGTCGTCCTTTACCACACCGGGCCACGAAATCAGTCAATTCAGTGGCCTTGTTGTACGCCTGTCTACAACCCAAATGTCACTTTACTCATACAATATAAATGTTTTTTCCCCCAAAAAATCTATATTAACTTCCAAATCCAACTTATTGTTCACACATCCAGTTATGATCTTCAATTATGGCAAAAAATATAAGACTTTAATATAGGGCCATCAACCTCTAAGAGTCGAACGGCTCTGGTTACGCGGACCGGGAACGAACTGACCCGGATTCTGATGCACTGCAGTATATCCACCACCCTTTACTATACGCTCTTACCACACACACCGACCAACCAAGCTTCCCAATTATTAAATTCTCTCTTATAAACTTACCGCGATCGCCGTTAAGCAATTATTTCTATTCAGGTAGAACAGACAGAGTTTGTGACGTTAAGTCAAGTCTCGTCGGAGATTATTCTGGCTTTGCAGTAGAGAAGGAGTTCTTGGGCCGAGAGAGAGAGAGTTGTAGCAGGGAGAGAAATGAATAAATGATCAATCAATGGATCCACGCACACACACACAGAGCAGAACAGCCGAATAGAAGAGAAGCACTGGGTTGGATGTACCTTTTTGCTGCAGTCTTCCTCGTGAGCTCCTCCACTCCGTGAACTTCGATCGTGGTTCGCTGCTGGCCACTCCAGC
>JAQIWI010001872.1:0-14390 GCA_034698825.1 Deuterosminthurus bicinctus
TAACCCATGATGCTGAAAACGACTTTAACAGTGGACTATACTCTCCTGTATTGCAGTCTACTTTCCCTCCTATACACAGGATGATGATACAATTGACATTGAGGGGGAAAAATTATTCAAAGTGAAAAGGCAGTTTGTGTAGTATAGTCCAAATATTTTAAGCTTAGTATCATCATATAAATTCCCCATCATGGCAGGCTACGCTACTCATCGCCATCGACTAAAGAACCTCGAGTTTGACAAATTAATACTACTATTTTTTCAAGACCACCAAGCACAAAAAACACTCCCATGATAATCCTCATCCCTCCTGCGCCCCGAGATGGGCATTTACTTTTTTATATTAATTACTTGTATTAAAAGTTTCAACTCAATTGTACCCTGTTATCTTTAACTGTCTACCACGGGTAAGGGTACAGAAAGTACTTGAGCAGCTCTGCTGACTGCTGGCCTTTCAACCGCTTGAATCTTCAACTAGATCTGATGAACAAAATCTCAGTCTACTCATTCTGAAATTCGGCTTTTATACTGAACCGCATCTTCTTATGTTTCGTTTTAAGCTTGTAGTGTAACGTACGACCGAAAAGTACTGCACTACTGCTTTGCAGTTCTCAGCTCCATCCATATTCTCACAGGTTGAGACATAAAAGCTGTACTGCAAAGTCAACACACTTCTAGTTACACTGAAGATGTACTTGTACACGAATACTTGAAAGTAACTGCAGTGAAGTGATTATAAACATGGGGGACCGTAACATTATTATAGAAATCAAAAACTTGCCATAAAGAGCTAATACAATCGTTGTCACACTAATAAATGTCTACTCGTCCTGCATTCACTCGATATGCCTGTGCATACAAAGCCCTGATCACACTTGCAAGTCACCTCCTTGCTCTCTCGCACGCTGACAAGGGCATTATAATTTTTATATTCGTAATTCTTATCATTAGCACAAGTTTTCGAAGTACATTAATCTTCTGACCAGTCCATGGTTTCTCTGATTGGGCTGCAAGAGTATGTATGAATGGGACCAAGAACCATTATATTTCCCCAATTGAACCTAGACAGTTATCAACTTAGTACTATTCTGCAGCTAGATTTCTTCACGGTGACTCAAAGGTAGCCGGCAGATTATGATGATCAGGATTGTGAGAAGAGAATTGCTCCGTGAGCCAACGACATGCCTCCTGAAGGATCAGATATGATGATGACAGCTCCGTTACAAAATGGTCCAAGTGCAGCAGGCAGGAGTGGAAATGCATCTGAAAATTGGAAACAAGTTCAATGAATGTCCTCAACAAATTTTACAATAAAACGAGCTAACATTTTAATTCATTTGCAAAGCTAAAGGTTTAGGTTTGCAGGGCCACTGCCTCCATTTTTCTACGACATGCCCAGCCAGCTCTCACTTTCTCCGAAATGCCAAGAGGTCATGCCATTCCAGTAGCAACACACGCATGATAACGCAGCTCATTGCTCCTGCCCTGTAGTTTTTGGAGAAAAATGGAGTATGAGAAACAAGTCATTACACATTTCAAAATACAATGCAATGCCCCTGATTCTTTTCATTTCTTACAGTTGCTACGAGGTGGAGTCACTTGGGACCGCAGATTCATCTTCAGTGCGATAAAGACCAGTCAAAGAGGCTTGAATATCTTGTGAATGGAAAATCGTTGACAAATTATATGCTTTGAAATGGTATTCTAGTATTTCTGCTGTCCTTGATTAAGTGAGTACTTTTTTGTAGATGAATTAAACAAGTTGTAGACAACAAGTCTAAAGATTGAATGTTTTTAATTTGCTCATCCTGCGATGCTTAAAGTGACTCATTTTTTATCATTAAAGTGTATGCCAACATAGCTGCACATATGCAATTCAATGATTTATGACTGATCATGCTTGCCCTGCAACATACAGCCCACAGCTCAATTACAGCTACATGCTCATTCTTGAACTGCGTTGCTTCAGTGCTTACGCAACTGAAAGTTGTTTTATAACTGCCTGTTTGGCGGTGACTTGAGTCTTATGAGGATTGCTAATGTAGCATGAACTGAGCCGAAGGTTTATGTCGTTTTCTAAGAGCGTTTTAATCACACGTCGGTATCGTACCAATAGTAGAGAGAGAGAGAGAGAGAGAGCTAATTCACATCATAATTGCAATTAGCTTAACATAATTAAATCTACAGTACAAGTTATTATTGCTACAACAATCCATCTTAGTTGCTAAGTCATTACGGACTACTGAACATTCCGCCGGCCATGAAATACTTATTTCATAGCTTAATTAATTATCATGTCTGCTAAACGGCAACAATGAGATCTTGACAATAGATCTATCAATAATTTGATCAGTAGTCTTCAAGGTCACTGTTCGTACCTTGCCATCCTAAGATGAGCTGTCATGATACGCCCAAGTTTCCACTTCTGAGGAGGCAAATTGTCATCACGAACTAAGACTAAATCGCCTTCTTTCACGTTCTTTGCTGTTGTCCACCATTTGGGACGCTGTTGAAGTCTCGTTAAATATTCCTTGCTCCAGCGCTGCCAAAAATGTTGCGTAATGCGCTGGAGTAATTGCCATCTTGTCAACAACTTCATTGGTTTCGCTGTTACATCTTGTTGCGGAACCGCAAGCAAAGAATCACCAGTAAGAAAGTGCCCAGGAGTAATGACTGACAAATCGTTTGGATCGGTTGATACTTCTGTTAAAGGCCGCGAATTCAGGCATGCAGAAATCTTTGTCAAAATTGTTATTGCTTCCTCGTACGACAGAAAAGTATTTCCAACAACTCGTTTCAAGTGGTACTTGAACGATTTGATTCCTGCTTCCCATAGTCCACCATGATGGGGAGCAGCAGCCACATTGAACTTCCATTGTATCTGACGCTCAGTACAGAAGTCAGCCATTACATTTTGGTAGGATTTAATACTGACCAGTCGTATAAATTGTCGTAGCTGGTTTGCAACGCCCTTAAAATTTGTAGCCTGATCTGAGGTTATGCTTTCTGGTAGACCACGAATAGCCACAAATCTTTCCAAACAAAAACAAATCTTTAAATAAAGCTAACGTTTAACGTGATGAAAAAAAAATCTTTCCAAAGCAGCCATGCAAGCTCCAGACGTCAAATCGCTCACGAGTTCCAGGTGAATCGCTCTTGTATTGAAGCAAACGAACAGAGCCACGTAACCTTTGTACGTTGATGCTTGTCTGCGACCTCTTCCCTTCATGATTTTTAGCGTCAGAGGACCAGCATAGTCGATTCCACAATTTAAGAAGGGCCTTGTAGGATTTACTGTTGTCTCAGGTAAGTTGGCCATCAGTTGACCAACAGGTGGAGCTGCAAATCGATGACATCGAACGCATTTCAATTCAATACAAGTAGCCTTGCCGCATCACGTCCACCAATAATCCAGAATCGTTGTAAAAGTGTTGCCAGCATCAGTTGAGGACCAGCATGCAATCCCCTTAAATGCTCGTATTCAAGTAAGAGATCCGTAAACCGATGATACTTAGGGAGGATCGCAGGATGTTTCATCTTGAATGCAATGCGAGCATGTTTTAATCTTCCTCCAACCCGAATCACGCCCTCGTCATCAAGTAAAGGCGACAAACTTGCAATCTTTGACTTTGTCGGCAAGTTCTTAGGAGCAGTTATTTCCGACTTAGCCTTTTTCAGAATAAATAGCTCTTGTGAGTAAGCCGCACTTTGAACTGTTTTGACCCAAGTTGTCTCAGCTTTCCTAATCTCATTAGTCGCCAACCAGCCAGTAATTTTGTTAGCTTTGCCGGCTCTGCAGTTCTGGACAAATCTTAAACAAAGTGCAGTTATTCGAATCAACTTTGAATAAGAAGAGAATCGGTCAAGCATGTCAGTGGTCGTGACTACATGAGCTTGAATCTTCAACTTCTTTTCTTCAGGAATATTGCCAGAATGGTGAGGTATGTTGGGAGAAGCAGGATACGTGCCATCTTGCAACCATTTAGGTCCATGCCACCACAAATCCGAATCAGCTAAATATTGAACGGTCACCCCCCGCGAAGGGGAATCAGCAGGATTCTCCTTCGTACCAACATGACGCCATAATGTAGAAGGAAGAATATCTTCAATCTCAGAAACTCGATTAGCCACATATTTTTTCCAGCGATGAGGAGACTCAGTAAGCCAGTAGAGCACGATAGTCGAATCAGTATACGCCAGAATTCGATGAAACTGCAATTCCATTGCCCCCACGACTGCATCAATTGAAAGCAGCAAAGCACCACAAAGCTCGAGTCGTGGTAAAGTAACGGCTTTAATAGGCGCTACTCGGGTTTTTCCCGCTACTAGTCTTGTCCAACTTTGACCTTTGTCGTCTACTGACCTCAAGAATACAGCCGCAGCATATCCAAGTTCCGATGCATCAGAGAATCCATGCAACTCAAACTTGATTGCACCAGGAATCATAACGCATCGTGGTACCTTGACATTCGAAAGCTGGGACAACTCGCATCGATAATTGTTCCATAACGTCATCTCCGATGTAGGCAAATCTTGATCCCAATCAAGATCCATCTTCCACAAGGACTGGAAGAGCATCTTAGCTCGAACAGTGACGGGCGAGAGCCAACCTAATGGATCGAATACCCGAGACATTTCAGAAAGAACAGCTCGCTTCGAGACAGAGGTACTACCCGCCAAGCTACCTAACTTAAACCCAAAACAATCGATGGCTGGATTCCACTGAAATCCTAGCGTCTTAATCGTCTCATCCGTTTCAATATTCAATGGCAGCTGGGTTTCTCTCATGTTTTCATCAAGTGTCGAAAGAAATTCTTCAGAGTTTGATGACCATTTTGTGAGGGGAAAGCCCCCGCGACTGAGACATTTTAGTAACTGTTGTTGAGTGTCCACAGCTTCTTCCAACGAGTCTGCTCCGCTAATACAGTCATCGACATAGAAGTCCCTTTGAATGACTTTAGCTGCCAAAGGAAAGTTCGATTCTTCATCTTGAGCGATTTGAAACATTGATCGAATCGCTTGAAACGCCGATGATGCATAACCAAATGTTAGTCTTTAACCTGTATTCATTAATCGGCTCAGTTGGTTTCATTCTCCACAGTATTCTCTGGAAGTCCTGATCTTCCTTGTGTACTAGGACTTGTCTGTACATTTTGCAGACATCAGCGCAAAACATAATTTGATGTTTTCGCACACGCACTAAAATCTTGAACAAATCTTGTTGAATCGTTGGTCCAACTAACAATTTCTCGTTCAGTGAGACTCCAGAGGATGTCTTGGCCGATGCATCGAAAACAACACGTAGTTTAGTCGTTGTACTGCTCTCCTTGATGACTGCATGATGAGGCAAATAGAAAACCTCATTATCAGGTTTTATGAGCTCATTTTCAGGTACTAACTCCATGTGACCTAACTCTAAGTATTCGTTTACCACCGCAGCATACTTATCCCGCCTTTTTGTGCCCCAGCCTAACTTACGCTCTGTCTGAAGTAACCGCCTCACCGCAATGTCCCGAGACCGACCAAAAGGCGGCTTGTCTGGGTGAAAAGGCAGTCGCACCACATATTTTCCAGAACTATCGCGTAAGGTGGTAGTAATGAAGTGTTCCTCCGCCATCTTTTCCTCAGCAGTAAAGAGCTTTTTAATCGGGACCTCCTCGATTTCCCAGAATCGTTGCACCAAATAATTAAGATCCAGGTGTGCGTGATGAGCCATAATAGAATTATTCACATCACCATGTTGAATTGTGCCAGAAATGATCCAACCAAAAGCCGTAAGCTCGCCAGAGGGAGTACCAGGAGGGCCAGAAATAATACCAGCTCGAATTATGTCCGACTTGACATCCGCACCCAACAGTATCTCAATATCGCTCGGCATGTAGAATTTTGTATCGGCCAATGGTTAACTTGCTAAATGAGGCCATTCATGAGTACCAGGAACAAACGGCTGATAACCAGTTACTTCAGGCAGAACAAATGCCTCTGCATTCATTTGAAACTGCTCCTCAAAACTTGACCGAATGTTGAGCATGACTCTTCCTCTTGTAATTGCAACTTTGGTCTTGCCCAAGCCAGTAACTTGCATGCTGCCTTGTTGGCGCTGCAAAGCCAGTCGCTGTACGCAAGATTCCTTGATGAATGTTGCTTGTGAGCCCCCATCAATCAAGGCTCGAATAGAGTTCATTTGGCCAGTTCGATCTGCAATGTTGATTACAGCAGTAGCCAAAAGAACAGTACGGTTAACTGAAGATTTGCAAACATGATTGCTGTTCAACTTGCGCTTCTGCCCTCTTGGATCTTCCTCAACATGCAGTAAAGTATTGTGCCGCCTGTTGCATTTAGTACATCCGCCGGCCTTTTAATACCGTGAAGGGTGTCCAGGCAAGAGACAGTTGTAGCAAAGATTCGCCTGACGAATTAAGTCTTGACGCTCCGCCGGCCCTGCAGCCAACAGTTTGGCGCATTTGAATATGGGATGTTCTTCCTTGCAAATTGTGCATTTCTTTGTAATATTCAAATGGCATGAGGCTGCAGAACTGGAACCAGGTTTCAATTTTTTGGTAGGTGGTTGCTTCAATATGGACGATTCAATGGCTTCATACGACCGCGCACGACGATCTAGAAACTCCAGCATGAAATTTAAGTTGGGAAACGAACCATCGACAAATGTGAGCTCCCACTGCTGTCGAGTTTCCGAGTCGAGTTTTCTTTCAATCAGTCGACAAACCAGAACATCCCAAGTATCGACTGGTGCCCCCAGAGAAGCCAAAGATCGAAGACATTCATTTGTCCGATCAACCAAGGTCCGCAAAGAATGACCACACCCAGGAGTGACAAAGTCTTGAGCAATAAGTCGATCCAGGTGAGCACGCGAAATGATCCTCTTGTTCTCGTAACGCTTGACCAAAAGTTCCCATGCGATCATGTAATTGGCATCAGTGATGCTAATCGATCGGATAAGTTCAGCAGCATCACCTCTCACAGCAGCCTTCAGATACTCTAACTTCAAAGAGCCTGACAGAATGTCATCGGGTTTGCCATGTATGGCTGCAGTGAAACGGTCTCGAAAGGAAGTCCACTCATGGACACTTCCATCAAATCGAGGCGTTTCCAATTTTGGCAACTTGCTACCAACCTGGAATCTGACCCCCGTACCATCACACGTTGCAACTCCAACATCTTGAGAAGCATTACGCAACGCCGGTTGGATCAGACCCAGCAATGTACACTTTAAGAGAGTGCATCGGTTGACCAGTTGAGTACATTCATCTGCATGAGCTTGGAATGCCTCTTCTGGTACCGCAACCAGCACGTCATCTTCAAACTTAAGCACATCAACCTCGATTTGTTCAACATGGCTGAATTGAACCTCGAGAAGTGCCCTGGCTGTAGTACTGGACAAGGCAGCAATAGCATTTTCGAGCCGTGTCAACTTCTGCTTCAGCGCCTTGCGACGACTCAGCAACACGATAACTTCTTCAGCAGACATCTCAAGTCCTCTATCCGCTCGATAAAGAAAAGCCAGTTACTCACGGCCCTCGCAGGAAAAGAACTAGGACCCCGTGGAATGGCTCGAAGGACCAATGTTTGGCGGTGACTTGAGTCTTATGAGGATTGCTAATGTAGCATGAACTGAGCCGAAGGTTTATGTCGTTTTCTAAGAGCGTTTTAATCACACGTCGGTATCGTACCAATAGTAGAGAGAGAGAGAGAGAGAGAGCTAATTCACATCATAATTGCAATTAGCTTAACATAATTAAATCTACAGTACAAGTTATTATTGCTACAACAATTCATCTTAGTTGCTAAGTCATTACGGACTACTGAACACTGCCCATATACAACTGCTGAGTCAAGCAAATCTACGGTTGCGTTTGTAGTGGTCACGAAACTGGTATTAACTTTTTAACTGCGACCATCGTAAAGTCTACCAGGCATGTGCTCACTTGTACTTCAGCTCCTTCAGGCAGACCATCAGTTGTTTATCGAGAATGGAGTGCTGGGCTTTTGAAGATTGTTTTAATGCCTTCAGATGGTGACTTGTTTTTCCAGTTTTAGCTTGCCCCATGCGCTGCTGAAAGGACCCGAAAACGTGTATACTGCTAGTTCATTCTATTTCCAGCTCTAGCCTTCTGTTCTCACCTGATAGGACTCCCTTATTTGGCCCTTCATTAAGTTTTTTTCAAACATGTTCTCGCTTGTGTGAGTGTGCTCTTATAGAGTGCGTAAGGTGATGTAAAAAATTCCAGTTGGCACTCAGCTGAAGGGTACATTTCACAAAAATCACCCGCAACTCGGTCGCTCTTTCATGCAGTCTTGAACCAGTCTCAACCGCTGCTGTCCCTTCCATTCACATTTTCTAATGTCTAAAATCCCTGCAAATTATTCACAAGTTGATTGCAAGTATTTTTGTAACCTTTTGAGAAAATATTCTCTGAACTGTTTCCAGCCTCACAGCAGCGCAGCGTTTAAATCTCTCATGTCATTCTGAACCTCTCTTGTCGTTCCTTTTATTAAGTTATCGTCCATAATTTGGACGATAACAGTAGTGATTGCGCGTTCATCTCCGCAAATTTGCCGTGATGTGACTACAAAAATTGAAACTGCTTATTACAAATACGGCTATCAGTCTACAGGTCTAAGCTCTTCCACAATACCGTCTTTATTTTGTGTACAAAAGCTCGCATGAACCGAGCGAAATCTTTACATTGGATTTCGGAAATTTTTATCAAGGTTGAAACGTGATTGTTGTACCAGTTTGGATGCGGACTTTGTCCGTTCGCGATTAGTTCGTAACGTTACGTTCAGAGAAGTGCATCAATTTGATAATGCATTACACGTATTCCACTTGAAAGCGGAAGCCCACCGATGCAACATTTATGCACTCAATACTCTCTTAATTAATATGTTCAAAATTCCACTAGGAGAGAAAATTCTCCAGTTTGCTGTAGGGTAAATAGTGTTCCTCACCCGCAACATCAATGTAGAGGAAGGATTGCATTGCTACGCCAGAGGAGTAGTCAAAGCCTAGGTGTGGGAAAACGGGTTTCAGTTAACCCATGATGCTGAAAACGACTTTAACAGTGGACTATACTCTCCTGTATTGCAGTCTACTTTCCCTCCTATACACGGGATGATGATACAATTGACACAATTCAAAGTGAAAAGGCAGTTTGCGCAGTATAGTCCAAATAATTTAAGCTTAGTATCATAATGTAAATTCCCCATCATGGCAGGCTACGCTACTCATCGCCATCGACTAGAGAACCTCGAGTTTGACCGATTAATACTACTATTTTTTCAAGACCACCAAGCACAAGCCACACTCCCATGCCATGATACACCTCAAACCTATCGCGCCCCGAGATGGGCATTTACTTTTTTATATTAATTACTTGTATTAAAAGTTTCAACTCAATTGTACCCTGTAATCTTTAACTGTCTACCACGGGTAAGGGTACAGAAAGTACTTGAGCAGCCCTGCTGACTGCTGGCCTTTCAACCGCTTGAATCTTCAACTAGATCTGATGAACAAAATCTCAGTCTACTCATTCTGAAATTCGGCTTTTATACTGAACCGCATCTTCTTATGTTTCGTTTTAAGCTTGTAGTGTAACCTAAGACCGAAAGATACTGCATTGCTTTGCAGTTCTCAGCTCCATCAATATTCTCACAGACTTAGATATAAAGCTCTACTGCACTGCAATGTTCACACACTTCTAATTACACTGAAGATGTACTTCTTCACGAATACTTGAAAGTAACTGCAGTGAAGTGGTTGTCAACATGGGAGACCGTAACTCAAAACCTTGCCGTAAAGAGCAATCGTTGTCCTGCATTCACTCGATATTCCTGTGCATACAAAGTCCTGATCACACTTGCAAGTCACCGCCTTGCTCTCTCGCACGCTGACAAGGGCATTATAATTTTTATATTCGTAATTCTTATCATTAGCACAAGTTTTCCAAGTACATTAATCTTCTGACCAGCCCCCTCTGATTAGGCTGTAAGAGTATGTATGAATGGGACCAAGAACCATTATATTTCCCCAATCGAACCTAGACAGCTGTCAACTTATTACGACTCTTCAACTAGATTTCTTCACGATGACTCAAAGGTAGCCGGCAGATTATGATGATCAGGATGGTGAGAAGAGAATTGCTCCGTGAGCCAGCGACATGCCTCCTGAAGGATCAGCTATGATGATGACAGCTCCGTTGCAAAATGGTCCAAGTGCAGCAGGCAGGAGTGGAAATGCATCTGAAAATTGTAAACAAGTTCAATGAATGTACTCAACAAATTTTACAATAAAACGAGCTAACATTTTAATTCATTTTCAAAGCTAAAGGTTCAGGTTTTCAGGGCCACTGGCTCCATTTTTCTACACCATGCCCAGCCAGCTCTCACTTTCTGCGAAATGCCAAGAGGTCATGCCATTCCAGTAGCTACACACTTTTAGCACTCCCAAAAATGTTCAGCTCTCACCCATTTAATTCAAGCACAGTCCCATTAGCTCCAGTGAATTTATTTCGGCACGAATGAGTGTAACCTTCCCGGAACTGCAACGTCTTTTCACATCCAAAGCTTTAAAAAAGAGCTATTATTATTACCTTGCAGCAAATCAGGCTACTTTGTTTGTTAAATAGGATCACAAAGAGAAATGCACGTACCTTCATAGTGTAGACAGTCATACAGATGATAATAGCCACAGTGCAGTGCCAGAAATTTTTCAATTCATCCCATGTAGCCCGTTGGAAAAGTGAACTCCCGCGTAGAAACTTTCCCCACTTTGACGATTGTGAAAACCAGCATAGTGTCCCAGGTGGAATGTGGCTCTGTGTGAGGAACTGAATGAGCTGGGCTTTCGCTCTCATTAAACACGGAGAGTCAACATGCACTGGACGAAAGTGTTTTCGGTACTGCCGGGTTCTGGCTTGTGCGTGGGACTGTGTGCTGTTGAAAAACTTATTTATATGATGTAGGAAACTTTAGTTTGCTCTGGGCTCAGGTGTGTGGGGAAATAAAAGGAGACGAAGGGGGAGTTGCCGATGAGAAAGGGTGCATTAATTACAAAGAACGTATGTACAAACTTGCCATGGTTGTAGCTTTGAAGCGAGTAAATGGCTCTTCATTACTTGTATAATATACAAAGTCCAGTTTACTTGAGAGAGGCACTCAGTATTGTGCTCAGGACCCTCGTGGCACAATCATTAGATGGACATGATTATAAATGCGAAGGGGAACACGGAAGCGAACATATCCAAAGGAAGGCTTTTAAAGGGTGAGACACGAATGCGTACGCCCCCACTAATTCCCCTTCCAGAACCAGCACACTCTATTCTACCTGAACCGATTCTCTTGTTTGGTCCTTCATTAAGTTTTTTTCAAGCAGGCTAACAACTTATGTAAGATGTTGTAGGAAATTCCATGTGGCTTTAAGCATAAGGGTACAGTCCAGAAAAATCAGCCGAAACTCGGTCTCTCTTTAATGCCTTCGTTAATCAGCCTCAACCGCCGTCTTGCATTCACATTCTTCAATGTCTCAAATTCCTTCAAATTATTCAATAAATGATTTGCAGTTTTTATGTGCAACAGACATCATGTTTGTCTACCATTGACTTCCTGCCTCTGCAGATGTTGCTTCTGTTCTATTTCCGCCCTCTTTTATCTTGCGTATTACGCATGACGCACTGTACGTACGTAAGTCGACGTGAACAAAGGAAACTGGCCATTGAGCGAATGACGTACTAGACGAGAATGGAAGTTGGAGGTGTGAGGATCAGCAGGCCTTTAAGCTGACTCCAGTCGCACCCAAAGAACTCAAAAAGCAAGGACATGAAGAAATTAACTACCTCCATTCCTATGCCACTTCACATGTCCCCAGCCACGATGAATTCAATTTTAGTACGAACTTTCCAGGAGCCTTTGACATCCAAATGTATTCAAAAATCCGTACATATTTAGCAGAAGGGACTAATAATGAAGGAAGTTCCCTTCATACACCTGCATAGCAGTGCAGTGCTTCCAAGAATCGCCCTGAAAATAAACATGGAAAATTTTTGATTAACAATTTAATTTTAATTTCATGCAAATGAATGTCAGTACTACTGAGATGAGACAGCTGATCCGACAGGATGTTACCAGGCGGGTATTCCATGGCAGACTATCAGCGTCATTACAGCCTCTGATTTAATACCATGAGGCTACAGGGCGGGTCCTTGGACAGAGACCGGGCATTGCGAGAAATGCCCGCTGTACCGTCAAAGGAGAACATTTGATTTCATTATCGGTAAGTAGCTAAACTCAGTCAGCATCAGTCACATCCCACATGACTTGACAAGTTGAGAATTAAATTACATTTGGAGGTGGGACAGCAGCCTGCATTATCGCCCGCATATTATCTCAAAAGTACACAGTTTTGGTCCTGGAGTTTGGAGGAGAGCTTCCGATAGAGGAGAAAGGACTTCCGTAGTTGGCTCAACTCATGAAATATCTTCCACAAATAAACTGGATCTAAGGTTCAACTATCCAACGGTTGTCATCATTAGAGACTGGAGGGGTAAGCTGATGCAGTTGATTTGTGGCAAAGTTTATAGGACGACTGTGAAAAGTCAATAAGGCTAGGAATAATTATTATTTTTTTAGTATATCGTGAGCACCGCGGGTAAAATGATGGGTGGCAGTGGCTCTCATAATAATGGCCAATACGAACGGGCACATCCACGAGATTATGAAAGGCGGGCAAATGTCACCAAGGATTCAATAAGTTGGCAATATAAAAACATTCTCAACTACTTTCTCCGAACTGAGAACTACCATGGACGTTTTACATCCCTAACAGGTAAAATCCGGGTTGTGTTGTACTTAGTTGGCTTATTATGTTCCATGGTTGGGCACAATATCAATTTTCTCCTCAAAAAGATTTCAGTTACAAATGTTTTCACTAACCCCAAAGGCTCAATGGAAATAATTGGTGTTGTCATTAATATAATGTTGCTCTTATAAGGCACTCCACGCACTGTTTTTTTCCTGTCAGCAACGATGTATAACCTTTTGCTTTTACAATGCAGCTCCCCCAGTGACTACACTGGGATTTTAATAAATGTTGGTGGAAAGTGTAGTACATGTCTAAGGTGTATTGCAGTTAAAGCCATTCGGCTGCATGACACATTTAAAATATCGAAAAATTTTGAAATCTAAAATGGCCAGTTTCTCATGGGATTTAACATGGGATTTTTAACTCACCACAGGAGGGATATGTGACGAAGACCCAGTATGATCGTTTGCCGCTCACATATGTATTGCTTGGCAGCATTTTTGGCTTAAACGCTGGCACATTGATCCTGGTTTTCCAGGAGGAGGCATAGGAGCCGAACGCCGTTCGTTAGGAGCTATTCGCATCAATACCAAAGACACAAACCGGCATAATCACGTGAAATTAAATTAGTCTCTACAATTTGGTTCTATTACAAAGGGAAACGAACAAGCCTTCATTGCAGAGACAGTCGTGTTAGCGGTATTCACAGTGCTAGAGTTTTTAAATGGACCTTTGGTCATGCGTTACTTTGTCATACTGAGCACTGGCGTAAATATCGTCCCCACCTTGTTTGTTGCAATGTCCAAATCAGCACCCTACACCCAATTTGATTCCGTGTGGAAAACTGAGCTGGGCTTCTGCTGCAGCTAAGTGCAAAGTGCATGAGCCTGAACTGAGATTTATTCAGTACTATTTTTTTTTAAAATAAGTCCTTTATTGCCAATGCAAGTGCCACCCTGTGGGTATATGGCAATGTTTACAATTATTCAGTACTATTGGGTTGTGGCTTCGGTGTGTGTGCAGTGATTTCGGGAAAACATTAAGCCCGCAATGTTTCACATGGAATTTCACCATGACCACTCACTCACTCACGCCAAAAAGCAACTACGTAGGGCTGCATGTTTTCCAGATCCTCAACTCTGTGAACAAACTGAAGAAAGATTGTTATTTCCTGCTAAGTGACAGTCGCAAAAGGCTCGTGAGCATTTTATTGCTCCAACAAGATCAAAGTATTCACGGGATGAAGGAACATAACAGAAACTTTTCCAAGAAGGCTGTCCCGCAGCCCAATCAGTCCTGCAGCTTCACTATTCCCCAATTTGTCCGCAAGAGAGAGCTCAAGAAGTTAATTATTGGAAAAGTGCAGACATATTTTCAGTAAAATCTACAAAAACCGTGAGCTGCTTGTTCATAACTTCGCCCATTAATCAGTAGTCAAAATCTGAATATCTCAAGTGCTGCAATGATTCAAAAAAAATTGTCATCATAGTCATAATTTTATTAAGTAGCGTCAGCTACTTTATAATTTCCACGTGTCCGTCCGTCTGTCCGTCCGTCTGTCCGTCCGTCTGTG
>JAQIWI010001873.1:0-14388 GCA_034698825.1 Deuterosminthurus bicinctus
GAGACTCATTGACTCAAAAGTGACATAAGCACTTCATCCACAAGAATCTCTGGGACTTCATCTGGAATCTGGAACTGCCGCAGACAGATTTAGAGCTGGCTTCTTTTATTACTACGTATATATTTTAGAATTATCACTGGATCGGTAAGTGGTAAATGATAAGAAACAGTTTGATTTGAATGTCACGAGTTCTGGATTCTGGACGTAGCTGTGAGTTCATTCTCATTTGATTTACTTGTGGATAATTTCCAGGGTATTTCGGTAAACATAGAAAGCCGGGATTTGGCATGGACTGTCCGAATATCCCAGTCAGATTGCAAATAACGTATGTGTAAAGTGTAACTCTCTGTCTGTCATCATCCAGCTTGTATTAAATTCCCTGGAGTGTCTTTGGTGAGCGTATGAAGAATACATTTCTGGATTAAGAACATAATCAGATTAAGGACAAAGACAGACGTGTCTAAGTGCTATATTATTAGTGCGTCGAATCTGGGCCGCACTTAAAATCCTCTGTGTCAATGAAGTAGTGCAATGAAGAGCATGAAGAAGGACTGAGAAAGTATCCTAAATGAAATATCAAGAAAGTTTTACGTTGGAGTTATCATTCGTCGTTCTACTGTGAAGTGAAGGGTTGGATTCCATTTAAATAATTTCGAAAGTGCTCAACCTTACAACCACCACCATGGCTCTTAAAAAGGTCAAAGGAAATTTCGAACGGATTTTTGATAAGAACATGACAGACCTGGTTCGAGGAATCCGGAACAACAAGGATTCAGAGGTATTATTCACATATATAGACACCATTAATTAATGTATTCCGGGACACTAATAAAGACTTTTAATTCTCAGGCAAAGTACATAGCACAATGCATCGAAGAAATCAAAGTCGAGCTGAAGCAGGACAACATAGCTGTCAAGGCAAATGCAGTGACGAAATTAGCATATGTAAGTACTAAATGTCAATGTGGCCGAAATAATTTTGTTGAAACCTTAATAATTCATATTTGATTGCAGCTACAAATGCTGGGATACGATATAAGCTGGGCGGGATTTAATATAATTGAAGTAACGAGTTCAGCAAAGTTCACTCACAAACGAATTGGATATTTAACGGCGTCTCAGTGCTTTCATGCCGACCAAGAACTTCTAATGCTCACGACAAACATGATTCGGAAGGACTTGAATAGTCAAAATCAGTATGAAGCTGGCAATGCCTTGTCTGCCTTAGCGTGCTTTGTTAGCCCGGACTTAGCAAGGGATTTGTCAAATGACATACTAACATTGGTAAGAACCCTTAATATTTCTAAAACTTCGTTTTTATAGTAAACCCAATAATATTCCTAATTGTGAATAATATTATCTTCCAGTTAACTTCCACTAAACCGTATTTAAGGAAGAAAGGTGTACTCATGCTGTACAAAATATTCCTTAAATATCCGGATGCGCTCCGACCAGCATTCCCGAGGCTCAAGGAAAAGTTAGAAGACCCAGATCCAGGAGTGCAGTCGGCTGCAGTGAATGTGATATGTGAATTGGCTCGGAAGAATCCCAAGAATTACCTCAGTCTGGCACCTATATTCTTCAAACTGATGACTACATCAACAAATAACTGGATGCTCATCAAAATCATCAAGTTGGTGAGGGAATAAATTTTCTTATAAAGTCATAAGACAAAAAAAGAAAAAGAAGTTGAGAATAATGGTCATGGCTGCGATTTTTTCCTCTCAAAAATTTCTCTCAAAGTTCGGTTGCCTCAGTCAGGTTGAACCACAGATCGGAAGAGAGTTAGCGGGTCCTATAATTCAGATTATTCAAAGGTACCAGGTTCATATGTGCAAGAATTTCCAGTTAGCGGAATTCATCGTCAGTGTAACATTCACTGTTCGACGTAGATTTTTTTCCACTTGGCAATGACCACTTCGATTCTACCTTAGTTCGTTTAGATGCAAAGTACTCATGTAGTCATTTACTTGCAGTTTGGAGCTTTGACACCTTTAGAGCCACGATTAGGTAAAAAGTTGATTGAACCCCTGACGAACCTAATACACAGGTAACTTAAAGCTCATACCTCCTTTTGGTAGAAATTATTCAGTGTGACATCTGTGTACTAATCTGTCTTGATATCTACTTTCAGCACCTCTGCTATGTCATTACTGTATGAGTGCATCAATACAACTATCGCCGGTAAGTGTCTTTACAAGTTAATCCGTAGTAGCTTTCCCACATAAATTGTGTACGGAAAAAATGGGCAGTAGCGATGCATCCTATAGTTAGTGCGAAACTCTTATTAATGTGGTTGTCTTGTGTGTGTCAAGCGCGCTTTCTTGCATGCTGCATCATTTAGGTTTAGCCAATTGAGGACTTTTCCTAGGTGAAATCGCTGAAAAATTGTGTCTTGCAGTGTCTCAGATTGACACTGAATTTAGACTATTAAAGAATATTAATTGTCGCATCGCGCTCGTGCATTTCGCTTGGGGGGAATTAATTGTAAGGTTTGTTTCTTTCCATTTATTTTCTGCAGTTCTCATTTCCATTTCTACAGGAATGCCTAACCACAGTTCATCCATAAATGTAAGTGCGTCTAGCTTAGGCCATACAATGCAATATAGAAATATTGAGTAATTGTAATTTTTGTTCCAGCTATGTGTGCAAAAACTACGAATTTTGATCGAAGACTCAGATCAAAACCTGAAATATCTTGGGCTCCTAGCAATGTCGAAAATCCTTCCCACTCATCCTAAATCTGTTCAGGTTCACAAGGACCTTGTTATGCGATGCTTGGATGATAAAGATGAATCGATTAGGCTCAGAGCTCTAGATTTGCTCTATGGAATGGTGAATAAGAAGAATCTTATGGAAATTGTTAAAAAACTACTCGTCCATATGGAAAAGGCTGAAGGAACCTCTTATCGGGATGAGCTGTTGAGTAAAATCATTCAGATTTGCTCGCAAAATAATTATCAACATATCACAAATTTTGAATGGTGAGTTCAATGACCGATTCAACTGAATGTTACGCGTTTCGTGTAATGTTGGGGGAAAATGTATCAACGGAGTTTGATTTGCAGGTATGTGAGCGTGCTGGTAGAACTGACACGAGTAGAGGGTTTGAGCCATGGAGATCTAGTAGCTTCCCAGCTTCTGGATGTTGCTGTACGGGTTCACGCGATCCGACCTTTTGCTGTGCAGCAGTTGAGCTTGTTGCTCGAAAATCCCTTCCTCGTCTCTGGCTTGTCCGGTGGCGGATGTCGTAATTCCACTCTGATCCAAGTTCTCTATGCAGCTGCTTGGATTTGCGGTGAATACGTGAGGTGAAACTAAATCTCTCATACATTTCATCGCAACTAAAGTGCGTTATTTCATACCATTATATCACTCCGTTTAATCCTTTCAGATTTCTTCCAAATCCTTATCAGACTTTGATTGCAATGCTGGAACCCCGGACCACTCAGCTTCCAAATAATATTCAAGCCATTTACTTGCAAAATTGTCTCAAGATCCTGGCTTATCTGTTGTCCGGCAAAACCTGTGATCCCGCAAATGGCGTTACGAATGGAAATGAAGCGAGTGAAACAGAGCATGAAGCCGCAGATGATACTGATGTGGGAAAGAGATGTGATGATGTGGAAGTGAATCTCCAAGAATTACAGGAGAGACTTAAAGCGTTTGTGTCTTCCGACGAGCCAGATGTGCAGGAGAGAGCGAGCACACTTTTCAACATAATCAAATACTATTTAAAGTTGGAAAGCAAAGGGGAGTGGGACACTGCTAGCTTAGGTGCAGAGTTAGTGTCTTTGTTTGCTGGTGAATTGAATCCAGTGGCGCCGAAAGCTCAGAAGAAAGTCCCGATTCCTGAAGGATTAGACTTGGATGAATGGATCAATGAGCCTCCACCTGGTGTCAGTGACGATGAAGACACCCAGATTACAGACGTTTTTGGAACCAATGACACCCAATCCACGACCCAATTCTATGCCAATGAGAACAAACCAACAAAACCTAAACAAATAAGTGAAGAGGAGCTGCAGAGGGTGAGTTTGTTTGAATTTTATTCACACCACCGACGTCTTGGATGGTAGAAGTTGCTAAATCGTGATGTTTCTTTGGCAATTTTAGCAAAAAGAAGCTCGGCGGTTGGAGCA
The DNA here is from genome assembly GCA_034698825.1 of Deuterosminthurus bicinctus. NCBI lineage: Eukaryota > Metazoa > Arthropoda > Collembola > Symphypleona > Bourletiellidae > Deuterosminthurus > Deuterosminthurus bicinctus. The sequence goes on from JAQIWI010001873.1 coordinate 4,143, forward strand.
AGAGCTTAATCCACACTACTTAAAATCGGCCAAGACAGCAACAAAGAATAAGTCGGACGATGGGGTCCCACCTATCGCCAAACTAGAACTGAATGTTCCATTACAAATACCGGGTCTAGCATCTTCCGATAGGTATCTAGAAGCATCACGAGCCTCGTCCAAGTCCAAAAACAAGAAAATAAAGAAGGAGAAAAAAAAGAAAAAGTCCAACAAAGATGATGTAGTACAGCGAAGCCCGTCTCCAGAACTAGAGTCAGTTCATGTGGTCAATACTGAAATTGAAATGCCGGAAGGGGCTACACTTTCGGATAACGATGACACAGCTTTACCTGCAGATGACCCTCATAGAGCTCTTGATATTGATCTAGACATGTAAGCGAGATGAGCTAGTACCTGACTAAATCTTGAATTGAGCCTGTACTATAAGAGCTCATTGAATTTGATGTTTGTTTTCATTGCAGTCCATTGGAGCCAAGTGAAGTTCTTCCAGTTCCATCGCATAGGAAGTCCAAGACTTCGGATCCAAATTATTTGAATACCAGTTCAGTGCCTTCACGTACCTCGAAGACTAGTGAAGAGGATGCCACTCAATCTTCTAAAACAAAAGGTGGGGAGAAGCGAGAACATTCCAAGAAATCCAAGGTGAAAAGTAGCAAAAAGAGCTCCAGTTCGGCTGAAGTCAAACAGAATGGCACGAAAGCACGCAAAGCTGAAGAATCCCCTTCTACACGGAAGAAGCACAAGAAGTCAGATAAGAGTCATTCGGAGAAGAAGAAATCCAGCAGTAAGAAGGATGAAGTTGATTTATTATTACACTCAGTGGAGGTGGAGGAGGCGAGCCAATCAGCCCAGTCGAACAATCAGTCAGAGGGGGGAGTGCATATTATGGATTGATACTTTAAGGATTACAGTGATCAGTTTCTATATGAAAATTCTCCTGTACTTATATACCTTTTGTGCATTTCGCTCATCGTTCCGTCTCTTACTATCCAAAGTTCCCGCTTTTTAATAGTTAATTATATCGGAGGAAGGCACTTTATATATGTGATTTCTCTGTAGGGAATGTAATTTATTGTTGCTATTTGGAAGAACATTTTGAAAATCGAAGTAAACACATCAACTGGCGAAAGAGAACTGCGCCTTCTTTTTTTTAAACCTTTTTTTTAATTAGCCATCATTCAGCTCTAGCCCCTAACCCCATCTTTGTACTCCATGCAATTCAAGTAATTCGATATTGATGTCTCCAGTCATATGTGACTTACTCTTGTCAACATCACACCTCATAGGTACGTGACATTGTGGCGTGGAAAGGAAAAACTTCGAGCTTGTTTTACTCCTTGACTGATCGACGTGATATTGCAATCTCACCTGAGTAGATTCAAACCCAATACTGAGGGAACGCCCTTTTCACTCACCACAAGATAATTATTGTTACACAGCTCGTTCTTGACCTAACTCGTAAACCGATACCATGGCAATCATCATACTGTGAAGACGAGATAAGATGCAGGAACTTGTACTATATGCTTGACTGAAAATCGACAAAACTTTATTTTCAATGCGGCTGAATCTTTTGCAGCAAGTTGTAGAGCATTGCACAACAGTAACATAAACGAACGTGCATATTTAAACTGTTAAACTTTAAAGGGAATCTTAACAAAATCAAGTAAACAATCGCATATCTCATCTTACCCATCACATTGAGAGTGCGCCTGCTCAATGCATTCCAGAATGCGGACTATCATTCAGTGGCATAGAAAGACCAAAGTTTCGGACCTGTGGATGGACACTCCATCGAACACTTCACATTCATAATTTCCACAGTCTTCAGCAGTAACTTCACGTATCATGAGAACAGAGCGTAACATTGGAGACACTCCCGGCGCCAAGGTCACGTTGAACTTGTCATGGAAGTCCTCGACATAGGCCAGCTCCTTGTTGACAGCCAGTAGTACGTCCGGCTTGGACTCATTGTAAAACTTTCTCACCCAGCCGACGGTCTGTAGAAATGTTAGAGATGTCAATCATCGATCGCATTTGTTCCATTAAAAACTAAACGCCTACTCAATCAACATGTCATGTGTGCTACGGGCGTAATCTCTTTTCCCTGCCAAAAACCAATCGTTGATGTTTTCCTCAGATTATGTACTCTCACACTAGGAAAAGCACTACAGAAACATCCTGTGTTCTACCCCCCAAAATCCTGCTGTCTAAGTAAAAATTGATTTTTGAAACCCTTTTCATACTTAAAAGGGAAAACTTCCGCTTGCTCCCGATTTTGCCTTATACCTGATGAACCTCATGGCTTGGAAAGAAGGTGAGAGTGAGCTGAGAAGACGCTCTTCCTCTGGAAAACTTACACGCACGCGGTTCAAAAAGCAGCCCACTGGTGGGGTGGCCCACTTTCACTAAACAAACACTGTGGACACATGTTCCCAGTCAGAGCCTTGAATAAGTAGTGTTACACTGGAAGTATACAGGAGTAGATGAATAGCCTAATTCGGACGAGTCTTCCGGGAAGTTGAAGAAAAGTAGTGGAGCGAGAAAAAGCTACTATATAGGTATCACACCAAATACGTTGGGAATGATCATGTGTGTGTGTGTGTGTGCGATACCCTGCACTCATTCAATTATTCAGGAGCAAACGAGGGGCGAACATTAAAAATACACAAACTGAATTCATGAGCAGGGAGGGAAAAACTGGAAAAAAAATCCAAAAGGGTAGATAGAGAAAATGAGCCAGCGGACGTGTATCTCAGAATGGGCATAAAAGCCGTGGGAGAGTCGTAGAGCGATATGAAGTCTTAGCTCCAAATGTCTCCGCTCGTTAAACACACACGCACAAGCCAGGAAGACAACAACGGTAAAACAAGCTGGCATAAAAAAAATTCCTTCCAAGCTAAAAACTACCCTTCTCCTGTGACATAATGCTTAGACCATGTGTTCTAAATTTGAAAGTAGCACATTTGCAGTCGGGCACAACTACAGGTAAATGGCTAGGGATCTCTGTAGAAACATTTTCCCTATATCTCTACAAAAGTCTAAAGTAGCCTCACCGGACATGAAACTCGGTAAAAATGACGTCATTGCTCACAAAGCTCGCAGCTTGATCGTGAAATCGCATGCATTTTCATTTATACGAAAGTTGGGATCGGAAGTGGACAGAAAAGTGCTGGCAGTTTGTGGATGCCTCGGAGGAAATTGTGAGCAGGTGTTAGAATCTAACAGTAGATTGTTCAGTGCGGCCTGCCGGAGTGCAAGTATAACATTAGATATGAGCAGCTGTTGCTTTTGCTTCTATCCTCCCATGACTTTCACACAGACAGTTGAATGGGAGTATTTTCCATACAAAAATTGCGGGCAACCTCGGATTTTAGTTGTCGAGATGACAGCCTCCTGTCACTGATGTTTTTTCCTTGTTAAAGAGCCCAAGGAGACATCTCATTTTCTGTACAAAGCCATACAAGCCTCTGAGCATATTTGCAAATTCTCGCTATATCTGTTTATCTGAAAAAGTAGAGAGCGACTCGAGCGTAGAAAGAGGCATGTGTTGCCCCAGCAAATCTCACGGCTACGCATGGCTGCAGTTGTAAGTAGTCGTCACTCTCTCAAACCAATGCTGTGCAAAGTGAGATGAACAAAGGATTTGATCAGATTCCTCCTCTCAAGGACGATCTTAATGTTTGTCTTTTAATTGTTACCCCAGCCATAGATATGCAGCTCACGCTCATTATTATGTAATCATTTGAATTACCGGAAACTGGCTCCATTAATTCAAAAAGTGCGTTTGTATGGACGTTGAAAATTCATGCATCGAAGGTCATCATTTGGGCTACACGTTGTACCTCCTCAACACAACTAATTCAAATTGACCATGCAGTAATGTAAGGCAGGAGATGAAAATGAAAAAAAAAACTCACTAATTGTGGATTCTGCTCCCCGTGCCTCTCTCGGATGTTCACGTCACAAATTATTTCCACGGCTCCGTAGAGTTTGGGACAGCGTGAAATGTGAGCATGAGCCTTGGCCACCACTCCGCTGTTGACGCCGGCTTTGTTTATCTTCAGATTGCTGACTGTTCCGTTTGACCCGTGAAGCTCTTGAAGGCTTTGCTGTTTTGTGGATACAAAGCTCGTGCTACTGTTCATGCTGCTCTGGGTACTGCTACTGTTGTGACTTTGAATGCTCAAACTTGCGCTGCTATTGTACTGTCTTCGTCCCCCAGAACCCTTAATTCTTTGTACGTAAATGACCATTCTATCCAGCGAGTTGTCCGCCTCGGATGTTCTATTTTTGAATATCAAATAGTTGCCCACCTCTCCACTCTCAATGAAAACGGATGGGCTTTGAACGATCCTATCATCTTCGTCATTAGTGCTTCCATTATTGCTCCTGCTCATGTTCCCTTCTAATGATGTCAAGGGAAGGACGACTTGGTTTCCTTTGTCTCGCTGAAACTTTATTTTATGGATGTCGTCAACTCCGATCCGAGCTGTTGTTGTTGTCTTTGTAGTTGTGCTTTCCTTTGAGACCCGCACATTGAATGTGGTCTGTGAGATGGGTGGGCTGACAGGCAGGGGATTTTTTACGGGGAAATTGTAAGCTGTTGTCAAGGACGCATCCGGGGGGAATGTACCTGTTTCCTCGGTCACTAAATTAGCATCGTCATTTTCAGAGGAGACGATACCTACCGATTGTGTGCTATCGCGAGTATTATCGATAGGAGTCACCGACGGGCTTTCTTCTGTAATCCCTGCAGATTCAATGGAAAATTTATTGAGTAGTCGGTCAAGCAAGCTTCTAGAGAGGCATTAGGCGTCTTAGGAAACGACAAGAGAAGCCTTGTTGCGATAGTGATGCATTGTGTGAACAAAGGTGCGTAATCTCAATCGATATCTTCCACGGCTTATTTCAGGCAACGAGGAAACTGGACCTTGCAGTGAGCTAATCGTCATAGCAAATCTCAATTTGTGTGGTCATTGTGATTGTCGGGAGATAATTGTATACTCAGTATTCAGAATGTACTGACAAAGGACAGAAATTAAATGGGAGAAAATAGCGGCCAATTAAAGTCACACAGAGGATATTTGGTCATCAAGTTTACGTGTGACGCTGGGCAATTTCCGCTAAAGTCTCTTCAATTAGCCGCACCTTCGCCTTGGTCACCTCAGCAACGGAAACTGTCATTGTGGCTTCAAGGACGATGTCCCTGGTAACATTCATCATGTAATTATTTACGGCTTAAAGTAATTGAAAGAAGACTAAACTATGGGCTTCACTGGGCCGTAACTCTAGAGTCAAGCAGAAATGAAGCCGAGTGAATAGAGGCTTCAAAGGTGAAGTTTCCATAATGAAAAAGGGAATCCAACTTTTAAAATTGAACCCAACTTGGTCGTCATGTTTACATTTTTTACCAACTTCATTAAAAAGTATAAAGTTCTTGGAAAATAACAACTCATTTCCGAGCAAAAATCAAAGGAATAATGCCTTTCTTTCAAGATCTGGAGTAGACTACCGCTAAGTGCATGGCGGAAGTGACTTGGTTTCCCATTAAAACTTCAGCAGAATTTGAGAAAGGGAAAGCTAATATTTTTTAGTTCCTTGATCACTTATCGCATCACTTTGTATTACCTGAGGTGTGTAACACTGTGGATAAAATTATGTTCTATTTGAAACGCATATACAACCACCTGAAGATGTAATCTGACCTGAAGATTCTCACTATGCATGATGTATAGTTCTGCTCCAATTTCCACGGTCCTATTTGTCCGACGTAAAGGAATTATATGCAGTGCAGTGATAGTACAATGTCAAGCGGTGTTCTGAAAGGAAGTCGTCTGTGAAAACATGCGTGCAAAGTGCATTCCTAATGTGAAAATGGAATCGTGGGCGTTGGAGGAAGATTACAATAGACGTCATGTCACTCTTAATAATACTCTGAAGAACAAAAAAAATGTAAATAGCATTAAAATTCTTATTGTTTGTATCACTTTCTGTTGAGTAAACAATGACGTCATTGAACTAAGAAAATTGTCCATTCAATGCCGTTCTTGAAATATGCCATCAAAATGACAGCTGTACGGGAAAGGGAAATTGATCGAACCACGACGAAGGGAACTTTAATTGGCAAGCAATGCTGAAGCGGCTGATAGTGGAAAAGCGTGCGTTGTATAATTCAACGGGATGAGTGGGACGGAATGCTAAGAGACGGGTGATATACAGGATGTCGCGGGAGTGCTGATATTCTTCCGTAGTTCTTCCAAGTAGACTTTAATTTGGTGAATACCTTGCAAATGAAAGGGAACAATGGGAAGAAATCCAGTCTCCTCTGTCGTTGGTAATTTGGAAGAATTCTGACTGGATTTTCCTCCTTCGTAAACTTTTTCTATGGGCGTCATTACGGACGGATTGGAGGATCCGTTTTGACTACCTTTGATTGGTTTTTTCGAATTCAATTTCACATTGCTATTACTTCCTGCATCATTCATCGGATTAGTCCCATCCCCAATTTCTTCGATGACCGTCATCACTTCTTTGCTGAAATTGGGAGGAACTAATCCTGCAGCAGCGCTTCCACCAGCCGTGGCCTTGGAGCCGAAAATATTCCTCGCTTCCTCCAGCTTCTTCCTCTCCTTATCCAGCGTATCCAGTGCAAGTTTCGTATGAAATTCCAGATATTCTTCATGGTTTAAAAATGCCCCAGGACCAGGTGCATCGATTTTCACCGGGCCGTCTGCTGGCCTGTTACCATTCGGTCTCCTTGAGTGACCAAATCTGTCCAAATTCTCTGTTGTAAACACGTGAATTCTCGTTTTCTCTCCACTGTCCATGTAAGAGGGTTGCTTAGGCCGCGGACGGCCATAATTTGGCAGGTAACGACGATCAGACTCCTCGCTACTCCCTCTATGCAGTCCCCGTGAATAATCGACGGGAGACGGACGAATTAAATTAGTCTCTCGGGATCTGTCATCAAGGAATGGTGGGAGCTCTGCGTGATATTTCTTTCCAAAGCCATACACACGACGTTCTTCATCACGGAAAAAAATTCGTGGGCTGCGGAAACGGTAGAAACCGCGATTGCGGTCTCGTTCGCGACTGGTATCGTCGTCGTACCTGTACATGTTCGTTAGCTTGCGGTGTCCAGAGGGAAAGGAGGGATGGAGGATGGGGACGAGGACAGGGTCGCTTGATGGCCTCTCGCGGTAACGTTCGGGCTCACGATAACTATCATGGTCTCGCTCTCTGTTCAGGGAATAGATCTTCCTTCCGGTTCGCAAATCCTCATTGGGGAACAAAGAGTAAACTCCTTCTTCATTGATAGACATTATGGCATGTTGCTCTTGTACTCCGAACAACAACAAAGATAGCCACGCTAGCACAATTCTTACATTAAAGTCTGCTGCCATGTTGGTGAGTACGTTAATTCTGATTTGCATCTTTAGCCAATCAGTTTGTCACTTATCATTTCAATTAGTTCGACACGATTGGATCACATTTTAAGAGACATCAGCGGTTAGCAGAAATAATTATTACGGCATATTTTGTGGAGACTATGAGAGTGCTGGCCTGGAACAACATGAAGAACAGCAAGAAGGTAGAGGAAAAATAATTTTCCGTCTGTGTCACTTTGATGTTGACGTTTGAGTGTAGGCGTGTAGAAACATCTGGATGGTCAAGACAAAAGTTCACCGTTAATCTTGTGAGTTTAGCGAAGGTAAGCTCCTTTTAATCGTAGGATGGCCTCATCAGTGACTGGTGGGCAGAGGAGAGGCGGGAGAAAACTTCATTCACAGGAATTTCGTGAGAATTGAAAGAAAATAGACGCCCGGCACTTCCTCCTAATCTGCTCCTCGGATCAGGCACGTCCAGCCAGACGTGATCTCACAATAAACTTTGTTCTGTCCATACTCTTTCCCTTTGCTATTGTCTTTACGATTTGACCTGCGGAGCTTAGTAGAGAGTGTACTTGGGACGTTGTAGTATGGAGCACATGGTTTAGCACAGAATGACTCCAAGCGTACTGGCTGAATGATAATGGAGGAGTGAGGTATATAGAGTCGGCGGTGCACCATGTGAATATGAGTGGGATTAAGGTGAAACTTCATGCGAGGTCTACTGCACTTACAGACACAGAGCATATCCAAAATATTATCTAATAATAAGTTTCGTGTGAGATTTCTGCCAGGCAGTGCTAACATGTTGCAAAAAGCATTTAAAAGCCGCTTATTATGAGCCCATGTAGTCATTCTGTTATTTAATATATTATCATCTCTGTTTATTATTCCAATTATATCCGCCCCATTCTCTCTTTTTTAGTTCCTCCTCGTCCTCAGTTCTCCTGTGCGTCTGCATGCTTTTTTCACGACCTACCACTTTCCTCTTTAAGACAATGACAAGTGTGTGATAATCATATGCGTGTCTCTCGGCGTGCCTACTTTAATCTTGGATTATCTCATGCAAAAACCCTGCAATTCATTCTGCCGATAATTAACCCTCGTGTCCTAGCCTAAAAATGGGTACGATCCAGCAGACCTTGTACTTGGTGGAAATCATTGCATACATCCAAGTTTGAAACAGCTCTTAAAATAGTCATCATCCTGCCGCAGCGGAGAGTCACGCCGACTCTCCATTTCTTCTAAACTTTCGCAAATATTTGCAAATGTCCACTCACGATGGACTGATTCATCCAACAGGTCTGACCGCTTGAATCTAAGCTCTTCTATGCAATTTCGCTAAATAAATTTGCATCATTTCCTATGCTAGAAATGATCGTCATCGCTATCCCACTGTGTAATGATTCTTTGTGGCAATGGGAAAACACGCACCAATGTGTGCTGCCGAGCTCCGTTACGAAATGTTTACTGTTAGAGCGCTTCTTGTTGATTCTGTCTACGGAAGCAGCTCTTGGAAATGATGCGGAAAAACCGGAGCCGAGATTTCTCTGCACGTGGAACAGAGAGGATGAATTAATGCCTCATGTTAGTGATGATGATGATGATTTTGAGCGGAGGCTTAATGTAACATGAGCACACTGCGCAAATCAAAGGAGACACTGGAGGTGCAGTACCCACAAGGTCTCGTTATACTAGATAAAAAAAAGCTCGCTTTCCCATGCACTCTGTTGCCGGGTAGTTATTTTGCGTCATCCTTGAGTAATGTGTTCCGTCCCGAACAGGCTGCTTCCTGTGTCAACACTTCTTGCTGGCAGGATGAGTAGAGAAAAGTTTTCTGTTTACCTTGAGGAACTTGTAAAAATGTATGCGAAAGCACGCAAATCTCTGTGTAGTACGAAAGCCTTGGGGGCACATGGAGATTTATATTTGTAGTACTAACAATAACCATTCTTCCTCTCCATGGATTCCTCCATATTCCAGTTAGTACTTGAGATAGAGAGTTAGGAAGTAAGGTGGCCAAGCAAGGGAACCAGAGTGGTCTTATTTTACCTCCCCTGGATTCATAATAATAATAACAATGAGCTTATTTTTTCTCTCTCAAACTTCTCTACTTCTACAGGTTTCATCTTCAAAACTTTGTTGTGGAGTCGTTATAAAAATGGCACAAACTACTTCCACAGAAATTTTTATTTCGCCAAAAGCTTCTGTGGTACATTCTTTCAGTGCATCATCGCTCTCTTTCCAACGTCATCATCAACGTGCATGCCCTTTGTCTTATCACCACCAAGTTCACCTTGTGTCTTGTTTGAAACTTGAAAAGTTTAAATTCCTCATGTGACAATTTTCCTACTTTAGGCTCTTCAATTTTATTCACCTCTTGAAACATGGAAAACTTTTCCAGAACATTATCAAGTTGAGAGATTGATTGTCGGGTCGGTAATGAGACGAGCTGGAGTATTAAAAAGTTACATTGTGAAGTGTGATGCTCACAATATTTTCTCTCTCAAAATTGGAAAAAATCCCAAGTTGAGCTCTTTCTGGTGCAGTCGGACGTAGATTAATCAATTCAGTGCGTTCCAGAGAAAACCAACACCTCTTGGTGTTGTAGAATTGCCGTTTGGAAAAATGCGATTGGACAATATCAAAGAGCCACGACCTACACTTTTGTGCCCGGGCCCGGTATTTTGGTGATTTGTTTGACTAACTGTGGAAAAATTTCTTGGTGAAAACGTAGAAAATTGTCGATGAATTCTAAGTAGCACTTCTAGCGACTGGAAACAAGGAAGTGCTGCCAGGGCGACTGTCCACGGCACCGTAAAATTATGAGGTGCAAACTTTTTACTAACTATTAC
>JAQIWI010001874.1:0-14386 GCA_034698825.1 Deuterosminthurus bicinctus
TTAGCTATGCCGCGGCTTTAGATTAGCTACGACACCGCGACCCAAAAACGTCTCTTTGAATGAAAGTATCGGGGCTGGAATGGGAATGGAACAAGGCCAATAAGACATGCAAGAACAGATAGCTTCGTTTACTCGCTGCGTTCTTTATTCAGTCACCACGAGATCCAATGCAATGGAGCAAAGTGATCGAGACAAACAGTGCAGTGTAGCTTGGACTCACAAGCTCCACAGTAATGTTCGATCTTTTTGCACACCATTCTTTTCATGCAAGAAGGAGATTCTAATTCTCACCGTGGTATAAATTTCAATTATAATTATTTCATAATATGTATAATTGTATGTATTTTCGTAATTTTTAAACATATTTTTGCAATATGGAAATCGACTTAAGGTTTTGATTCCAGAAATTATGTGAGTTATTAGTAATGTACGTGTGGCATATCGTGCCCCCTGATCTATACTAATGTATCCGTATTGGCATTCCAAAGGTGCATTCCAGCACATTCCAGACCCTTTCCAATATTGTTATCTGTATCCCCCGTCCCCCCCATGCCAAATTGTCTCGCTCTTCCAAGGTCCGTGCTCTGCAAAGTTGAGCGGAGTGCTCGTAAGTCGGAGAGTAGCCCTCATCAAGTCAACAACTCAATAAAGAGCGGCCGGGCCCTAACTCGTGCAGTAAATGCAATCTCTCTCTTCCACAATTATTCTCTCCGGCTCCATACACAATCCAAACATAACGTACAGCTTCTGCGGTCCATCTCCCAAAAATCATCAACAATCAATCCATGTGGTGACCAATCAAAGTGTCACATACGAATATCAAAGCAGCCATTGGCTGATGAGTAGAGTGAAAAAGTCATTTTAAATGTTACTCAAAGAACTACCGATCAATAGTAATTTTGCTTTCATGAGAATTTTAAATGGAAAGTGTCAAAAATGACGCTTAAAATAAATGAGGATCAAATTTTATTGGGAAGCCACTGTATTTTCCAGTTTTTAAGCTATCATTGTGTTCCACTGGAAAAAATTCCAACTTTTTCTGTGCCTTTACAGTCACGCTAACTGCGCTTGAACCCAATTAATTCTCGCTTATTTGCTTGCTCATTTCATTCATACTAATCATCAGCCATCACACAAACAACCCAAATCACTTGGCGTGTAAGCATCCCACATGTACTTTGTCGTTGGCAGGCAGGCGAGTCAACATTCTGTTCCTGAATCGATTTTTGCAAACAACAATTAATTTACAAAGAGCTGAGCATGGAAGCTCTTTAGCCCTTTCGCATGCTCGTGTGACTCTGCATTTTTCCATCTATTCTTGACCCCAGGAAGGTCATGGCCTTCCAAAATGGCTAGCCACAGGTCATTCTTGTACTGAAACGTTCACATCTTTTTCAATCTCCATCACTCGCGTAAGTATTGATCTCGGGTCGAAGCAACTCGTGGGGAAAACTCACTCAGGGGCAAAATTCTTTATCCCTCAAGTTTACTTTCGCCTTCCTTGTCAGCATGGCGGTCTCGTCTATTTCTGTCGTTGTCAAGTTGGTCCATAGCGTGACATGACAAATCTGGTGGGTGCTTGTTGACAAGAAAATCACTACAATTACTCATGACACACCAAAGGGAACTGTTTGAAGCTTTCGAGCCAAAATAACAAACTAAATTGATACTGGTGTATCAGTTTGGTTAACTGGTTTTATTTGTCTCTATTGGTACTGCCTGTCTACAAAACTTTAGCCTATGTGTATAGCCATAGTGATCTTTGTGAATTGAATCCGATGATACGCCGTTAGACAAGCAGAATGACAGGAAAGACTCCCATGGAGAGCTTTCATCAGTAGCACTCAGTCAGTTTCTACCGAGAAGCAAATTCCTTACATCTCCTGTCACATTGATCGCTTTGAATTTAGGGAGAAGCAGCAGCTTTACGACGGGGTTTACGAGAAGCTTGAAAGCAGGTCTTTGTGGTCGTTCTCGTCCCTTTCACTACAGGTTGCAATTTTCCATGCGTTCGTGTGCAGCATATGGAGGTCTCTTCTGCATGATGAGAATCTAATGTTGCAATTGTTGGCGTTTCTGGACACCTGTAAAGTAGAGAGCATTATAAAAGTTTAGCGAAAGACACAGGAGTAATCTGAACAAAATCAACCCCAATTATTTAGCTCTACACATGTGTATGAGGGAATATTTTGGAATGAATTTTTGAATTGACGCAGGACTCTAAGATGGGCTTCTGAGACGTAAGTATATGATGAATTGGATGGATCATAGATTCAATTAGGGATGAACTTAGGATATAATAATTAGCAGTATGAGGATGAGCACTGTATTAATCTAGAGAGCCAATTGTCCAGGCGTTTATTGGGACACGTCCGAAGACCAACTATCCGATCTACTCATCTCGCATTCATGTGCTGGACTCCCAAGTCCAACACATTTACATTCATAATCGTAGTGGGTAAATACATACAAATATACACAGCTTACAGACGACGAGGTTGTGACAATTTTAATTAAGGTTTCAACACTTAATACTTACTTAAGCAGACAGATAAAATGCCACAGATTTGCCATATCGTCTATGATCAACAAAAGGAGTTCTATAAATTTGAGATAATCATTTCTGCCTTTACGTCATCATAGTTGATACTGATCGTACCTCCTTCCCTTTATGCCTACTAACAACCTTCTGAGTGATTAATTATTAGATGCCACGGCGAAGTCACCGTGAACTTGAAAATAGGAGTAAGAGAGAAAGCTGCGGACCTAAGAGTAGTGCACAGATCTGACTACTCTATATATGACTGAAGAATATTCTCAGCACAATAGAAAAGAACTGACGAAAGATAATAAATGTTCACAAGAGTAAGAACAAGCCAATACAATTATCAGTACTCCATATGCAAATTAATATCTCTAGCAGTAAGAGCGACAGTTCTATCTATAAACTGGGGCTAAAAGTAAAAGCCACGCTGCGAGGAAAATGTTAAAAGTTAAATACAAGAACTGGATTGATTCGCTGGTTTGATAAGTCTCCTGTAAATCTCACCATAACTTTAGTAGATTCGTACAGCTAATGATGTCCGTCATAGGCATCCACTGATACACGCCGTTAGACAACAGAACGAAAGGTAAGCCCACCACTCAGAGTTTTCTTCTCTTAAGCTAGGCGTCCACAAGGAAACTCGAGTTTCATGGTGGATGTTTCACGAAAAGTTTCCTCGTGGACGCCTAGCTTTAGACTCACTTCACGCCTAAAAGCAAATTCCTCGCATTTCCTTTCACACTGATCGTTTTTAATCTGAGGAACAGCAGCAGCTTTACTGCCGGGCTTAAGAGGAACTTTGAAGGTCTCTGTGATCCTTTCCGTCCCGCGTCCCCATCACAACTGCGGTTCCAATATTCGAGCTCTTTGTGCACAGGATGTGAAAGGTTGACAATCTACTGTTGGGATTGTTGGAGTTTCTCCACGTTTTTCCTGAACAATAGAGAGCATTGCAAAAGGTTAGCCTAAAGACATATTAGGAATCTTAACAAAATTTACTCACCGCAATTCCACAGCGTTCCGTCACCAAATTCATAATCATTTCCCGTCCGGGGTGCATCGACAGTAGGTGCCATTGGAGTTGAGAAAATTCCTCCAAGACGTCCAAGCGCAGTGCAGTGGACACTCACACTTTCTTGTACTCCTTTTTTGGGAGGTAGTCGCCGTGATGACTGCAACAAGTTTTCCCATTACTTTCACAGCTCTGAGACGATTGGATACGCTTGCTGCTGTAGTTTTATGCACTGGGGCCATCGCAGCACAACGAATGCACTTGCTTGCAAGCTAAGCAAAGGGGCTTTTGGCACGGTGAGATCATTCTGGGAGTAATTGCAACATACCTGAGCTAAGCACCAACATAGTCCGAAATCCTTCTTGTAAATTCACACGAGCAAAATAACCGCAGTTCTGTGCTGTGAGGGGGCCGTAATTGTACTAATCGTACAGAGTTCAAATTTACACAATATTTATTAACATAAAAATGCAGTTTTACTATATATGTCCTTGGAATTAAAATGGACAGCAAGGTTGAGAAAAACCAGAAAATTCTAAAATCAAAAACAGTTGCATAAAATATAACAAAAAATTTAGTCGGAATTTTGTGAACAAATAATTGCCGATTGAAATACACCTATACCACTTGAGCTGTTAATATTCCCAACGAAAGTTCCTGAATAAGTGAACTCAATTAAGTTCGGTCTCATTTAAATACTAGCCTGAGGGACAAGAAGAGCAGCCACAGTTCTTGGAAGCTCTAGTGATTTGAGGGGACTGCAGAGTGAGTGCGAGTGTAAGATTGAGCAAAAGAAGTAAAGGAATAGAAATGCGCCTGACTGAGTAAAGACTTACACCGACCGAGGATAGGAGAAAGGTGTAACTATTTGCTTTCTGAGTGAGTGCAGGCTGAGGCTGACTTCAATCTGGTTCACCCACCTACGCTCACTATGTAGTCTCTTGCACTGAAAAAAAACAGCTAAATCTCTGTTTTGCACTCGCAAAGCAATCTGAACAAGCTGGAAAACAATAATAAAAATGGTTTCAGCTCAGCTGATCAAATTCACTGGAGAAAGTATTTGAAACAATCTCTTCGTCATGAACGCAACAATAAACGCCTTTGAATCAATTGAGAATTACTTAAGTCAACGATCCCTCAGTCAGTATACCAACGACTCCTTTCCAAGTCCCTCAATGCCCACAGTCATAAAATTAAAAGGTCAAGTATAACCAACAGTTCAAAATCTCACAAAAATTCAAACATTAAATGCAATCGAATGCTGCATTCTTACTGATGTCGTACGTTGCACAAAACATTCATTTTGTATTACAAATAAAAGCGAGATGACGACCAGAAAACTAAAACAGAGTAAACACTCAGAAGAAAGTTTAGACAGTTAAGGCCAATTGTAGATTTAGCATTGAGACAGGAAATGAAAAATTGAGGGCAGGTTTTAAATCAAACTAATTGAATGGGTAGTGAAGCACTTGATTACTTTTCGGATGCTCCCTTCCCTGATTTTGTCTCCTTTTAGATTAAAAAAATCGATATGGAAATTAACTTACTCTCAAAATATTTGCTCTGCAAACCGGCGAGCTTTCTTTTCCTCCTTCTCCTGACAAGAATACTTGGAAAGAGGAAATCTCAGCAGCCTCTGTGCAATAATATTCGTCTGGAGCGGCTACACGAACCTACAGTATATAAACATTCTCATTTTTGTCTGTGGGCTTCAGTTGTCTCAGTGTTCCTCCCAGCTCCTTACAAATTCGTGCGACACGTTCAATAAAGTGAAAGTCTTCATATTCGACAAAATTCCAGTATTTTCCAACTTTCGCATACGTTGTTGTAATCTCACAGTAGTGTCGACCTAAGCCTGATGATCTATCTGTTCATCTGGAAGTTTCTCAAAGGAAACAACTTGAGATGAGTAGAGCTACAGTTTGGATTGAGCATAACGCCGTGGCCCAGCCAACGTTTTTATTAATAGCCAGTTTCCGGGTTGCATGAGAGAAAGGTTCAAGGTCGATCCCAGAGCCTCGCATAACCAATCTGGTGAGCTGGGAGCTTTTCTAAAGGAAACAGCTTGAGATTGGCCCGGCCATGTGGGCGTTTTCCATTGCCCATGATACAGCGACCCGAACTATATTCACGCCATATCAAGTAACCGGGCTGCAATGCAACAGAACAGATCAAGGTCAAGATGTGGAAGAACAAAGAGCTTTATTCTACTCGCTGCTCCTAGTTATGCTACTCGTTAGAAGCTACAAGTGGAGCAAAGTTTCCGAGTCTCACGGTTGTCCAAAAATTCCACTGTGATGTTCGAGCACTTTGCGAGCTGCTTTTGGTGTTCCAAAAGGAGCTTTCCTTGTCAAGGTTGATTCAATAGCATGGCATGACGTATCTGTTGAGCTGGAAGTTACTCTAGGAAACAAAAAGCGGAGATAGGTCATGCTGAGCTGTTTGATTGACGTTAATGCCGCGGCTTAGCTGATGTCTTTACCAATCAACTTTCCGGGGTGCAAGAGGAAAGGCTTCAAGATCAATGCTTAAAAGAACCAACTTACTTGTTCCGCGCGGTTGTATTCACTACCAGCACTACTAGGTGGTTGAGTTGCGCCTGTTGACAAAGTGTATGGCCTGTGGGATAAAGTGTTTGTCCGAATGGCTCTTGCCGCATAAATTGACTAAAGTAGATGGCAGTATTTTTGTATCAATTTCGGTCTCAAGATGGAATTTAATCTGATCTTATGCTTTTCATGTTGTTATAATATGACCTGCGTGTGTTTGTGATCATTGAAATGCAAGTCTGTATTAAACATGAACAATGCAATGTCGAAATCCATTTACGGTGGTGATGATTGTGTGACGTTAAGATTCGTCACCCGGGATCCACTCAGGGAAGGTGGGGCAACTCGCAAGGCAGTGAGAGGAAATATTAGTATCGAGAGGTGTGTGTGTCAGAGGAATGAGAGTGATAATAATAATAGCCAGGTAACTACAAGGAAGTTATGTTCTTCACGAAGAGGAGCTCGATATTTATTTACGTGTGTCTCCAGTGGCTACTCTCATCCTAATCTCAAAGAACTCCACTCGGTGTCCAGAAGGAAAACTCACCTCAACATTGATAAGATGGAGCCAATGCCCGAGCTAATTAACATATACATTCAAACGAGTACATTTCATCATCTCGAGTATTAAGATTAACCTTATTACAATAGTCACAAGCGAGCCAATGCCCGAGCTAATTAACATATTGCTGAGCCGGTCAGCAACCGCTCATGTTAGCATCTAGGGTAACATTAACATTGAGATGAACGCCTAGTAATCATAGCCTTAACTCATACATCCTTAGCGATAAATATCCAGTACTACACATTCACACTGACTGACTACTCATTAACATGCCAATAACATTAACAACAGTTGTAGGGGGCCATAGGCCACAATTGCTTTTACATCCAAACTAACCTCTTCCATAAAATCTACGGATGAGGGTAGGGGTAGGTCACACGTCACACTATGACAATGCACACGGAAATTGAGCTTGTTCGTATTTTTTAGGTTGGCATTGGAAGAGTTCCAAAAGGTTCTAAAAGTTATAAGACTTGATCATCATGATCATCTGCTAACTAATTGATGCAAATGAGTTGACTTATTTACTGTTTTGCTTTTATTCTCTCGTACACACAACCTTACAATAACTATCATACAACGCAATAAGAAATAAAGGTGAGGATGTAGAGGGAGAGATTTGGACTTGAAGCTGAATGAAGGATTGGGTGCAGTTGTACAGAGAACGTATGGGACAACTAATAAAATAGAGCAGGTACCATGTGTAGCAACTGGTACCAAATTTGATGAGTAGCTTTGAGAAAAGGTTCAATGGTCAAGTGAGCTGAAACGGAACGACTTTTAATCCAACCCCTCATAATACGACACAACACAATACAATACAAACTGTCTAGAGAGCTTGAGTCCATTCGTAAACCTAAAAATCTCCATGACGAGGCTCTGATGACACACATTCATCCAGGCAGAATGACAGGTAAGACTTCCACGAAGAGCTTTCTTCGCTTGGACTCTCTTTCTGCCAACATGCAAATTCCTTGCAGCTACTTCCAGATTGATCACTTTCAATTAGGGAAACAGCAGCGGCTTTACGGCGAGTCTTATCAGGATCTTTGAAGGTCTTTGTTGTAATTTCCTTCCTTTTCGCGCCCGAATGCAATTTTCCAGCTGTTTGTTTACGGCACGTGGAGAGTTCCCGCGTATGTTTAGAATCGAACGTTGGACTTGTGGGCGATTCTTTTACACGACTTTCCTGTGAAGTTGAAAATATTGCTAAAAGTTACTCAAAAGAAACATTAGAAATTTGAGCCCAAGTCACTTACCGACATTCCATAGCGTCTCGTAAGCAACTCCATAATCATTTCTCGTCTTAGGTGCATTGACAGCAGGTGCCATCGGAGCTGAGAAAATTCCTCGAAGACTTCTACGCACAGTGGACATTCAAACTGTTAATTATTTCTACCTCGGTTAGGAGCGGGTGCAATGGCTGAAAGTCGTCCTGTCAAGTCTTCCACTAACTCCACAGCTCTGGGATACCTGGATGTGTTTCTTTCTTTAATTTTATGCACTGGAGCCATCTACATAATAACTCAATGAGCTTGACTGTAGGCTGTGCAAAGGGACTTTGGTACGGTGACATTATCCTGCGAATAATTATACAACACACTTGAGCTGAGCATAGTTACAGCTTTACTACAGCTCGGTCCTTAGAACTCAAATGGTCAACGACGTCCACATAAATCAGAGAATTCAGTTGTATACGAGCGCAAGGACAAGACGAGCCGCCAGCGTTCTTCCGTGCTCTAGCTGTCTGAGGTTACTGATAAAACTGCGAGCTTGTTAGCCCATTTGTGGGAAAACCGAGGAAAGGTGGGATTGGAATGCAGGAGCCACAAGTGGGTTCTCGATTCCGTTGTCGCGCTATGACTACACTGCCAAATTTTGCTCTGTATACTAGTGAGTCTGAAGGCAAAGTGAGGTCAAAATATGATCAAAGTCAATAGAATGATAGGCTCCACCGGTCATTAGGATCCGCATGATTTTCTGCTGCATGCTCTTCGTACAAGAAGGGTCACCGTGAAACGGGGTCAAAATGCGATGAATTCCCGGAGGAAATCTGTTCCCATTTTTAAGAAGTCTTGTGCAGTGATATTCAGTCGTTTTCAAAATGTGCTCTCTGGCGCGGTCACAGTGGTTGCGTTCAATAAGAAAAACTTCTTGGAGTAGTTGCATCACAGTTGATGTCTCGAGGTTTTGATAGGCGCTACAGAGCGATCTCTGCGATCATGTCAAACATATCTTGAACCTCCTGATTTGTACCAGCTTTGTCCTTGGGTCTTGTACTCTTGAATTTTTCACAAAGAAAAATGATATCATCGTCCTTCATAATATTTCCATTCTGATTCTGGGCGATTTTGAATAACTTGGCAATTTTCGTGCTATTCCGCCAACGTCGGTCACTGCCTGATTTATTTTTCTTTTCTTCTCCCATTAGAAGTGGCTCTACATTCGATGAACATTTAGCGCGCCGTTGCTGCAGCACATTGGACAACCGGATGTTCTGCATTTGTGCCTTCTCCGATACATTTTCATCTGTTGTGATCGCTTGAGATTCTTGAATTTTGACGACATGTGCACTCGCCTTGAAAGCGGATTTTTTGTGCGAACTTCGGATGAGCTCTTCGCCATTCCGTAGAGCGCCAGCGTTCAGATTGAAATCACTCAAGTTGACTTGAAATGATGACGTCGTCCAGAAGCCCACTCGCTCAAAGCATCCTTTAATTTGTGTGCGGAATTTTGCATCTACGTAGAGCAGGTAACCTTTGGAAGCTTCAAGTTCACTGCGCAGATTTTCAAGTTGCTGCTGGCGCAGGTGGTGGACACAGCCGGAAACTGCTAGAAGAAGCTGTGTGACAATTTTCAGCACAAAGATTTCCTTCTCGGCTGCGACCTCTAGCGGTGGATAATTATTCAACAGGTTCAGAAGGTCTTGGATTTTGGAAAACTCAGGATCCTTTACTTGTGCGTAGTTTAAAAGAAGCGCGAATTTGGGATTGTCTTTGCTGTTGTGTAGAACAAAACGAATGGGCTCACTGTAGGCACGTGGGAGAGGATGGCAGCGTACTATATGTTTAAGTGGTGCAACGGAGGACTCATTGAAAAGGAGCTTGGGCTCTGCGCAGGAATTGAGGAGGTCTTCAAGATCTTTATTAGCTTTTGATGTCTGAGATGAATGGACATGAGTGCTCCGGATTTGGTAGCAACGGGTTGTCACTTCCTGGTCCGAATTGAGTGACATCTCTCGGCCTCCAAGTGGCTGCAAACATAAGCGTTCATTGAGCAATGAGTCGTACATTAACTAATATACAAATTAACAATATTGAACGCACCACTGGGCCAGGTTAGAGCTCAACAAGAAGCCATCGTGTAAGAGCGAAGTACTGCAGTCAAACTAGAGTAGATTTCTGGGCGAAGTTAGAGCACATGGCGGAGTCCAAGCTACAACAAATTGAATAAGGAAAGTTAGAACCAGGTACTATTTAGAATAGAAACATCAGCTCCACTTAGATCAAATGGCCTTGATAAAATTAAATCGAATTATTGATGTTAAAAATCTTGTTTCCCATGTGAAATCTAAGAAAAATGACTCTAATTTTCGCTCTTAAGGTCCTTATAATTTAGAAAGAAAGGGCCCCCCTTAGCCCCCGCTAAATCTAGTGTGTTAAATCTCATAAGAAAAATTACATTCTAATTTTCAAGCTCCAAACTAAAAACTTTCCTATTGAAGAATAATGCTGAAAATACAGCGGCCAGTTCATCAAATCAGTTTTGACTTTTTGTGGTTTTGGGTCACCAAACTCATCAAATTTCAAAGATTGATAATTTTTAAAGTAGCTGCACTTGGCAATTTGCCAGGAATGAAACTTACGGCACTTGTTACATCACCGTCGCAGAAATATTTCTAGGTGGAGCTAAAAATTGCAGTGATAATGGCTTCTGCGCAGAGTAAATAACAACACAGACTGTTTATAAGCTGTCTGTCTAAGATAGACTCTCAAGAGAAATTTCAAGCCCTGTCTAATGCACACTTTGGAACAAACACAATGAATCCAATGGAATGCCTCAATGACAAATTACTGTCCTGTACAGTGCACTACAGAAATAAGACGGATATGTGTGTACTTTATGAGAAGCTTGAGTATAGATATGTTGAGTATAACTGTGAAAGGTTCAAACTGTCAAGTATGCTTGCAGTTGCATTTTTATCACAAGCATTCCCAAGATTGACCCATCCAATATGTAATCATTAGTAAGCATTTCGTGATCCGACTCACCTACGTGTTTGTTTACGTAATATCTGAACGATCCCTCAACAGTCAAGCTCGTTCTGGAAACAATTGGAACCTACTGCACGCTACCAGGCCGCGCAGAAACTTTGCCAAAAGTTACAATCGACGCAGTTGAAAATCATCTGTTGGGATCCGACGTTTTTCATGAAGAATGCGCGCTTATTGAGTGTTGCATGATGGCAAACCTTTATTGGGTTTCTGATGCCGCTCTTGAAGAATTTGCCAAGTACCTATTCAGTTCACCTGAGACATCCTTGCCCTTCCTGCGCAGGCTTTGCTTAGCCAATGAAAACCAAGATCTTCCGATAGGGATTTTTGAAAAAATACACATGGAACTCGTTGACTGGAGACTGTGGCCCAAGTCGTCGCCCGACGGGCCCGAGATTTTACAAAACCAAAAATGCGACCGTAACGCGCTTCTAAAATTGCGATTTTCTTACCACCACCTCCACGACCTCTTCAAACTAACCAAGTTCATGTCAAAGTCATTCCTCACAGCGCAAGACGCACGGATCGACGCACTAGAAAATATTTTGCTTCAAATGACCGATTACGCGGCATGTGCAGACTAGTTTCCAATTATTCTTAAAACCATGCGCGAATGCGAAGATCCCCGTAGTTGGATTGATCGAAGTCACAGTTAAACAATGGAACGAATATTCTCAGGCTCGCAAGGAATGAAATTTTTCTATGATATTTGAAAGGAACTTCGTGAGCTGAATCCGGACATGCGCAGCAATTTTGAGGACTCAATGGTTCACCAAGTTGTCAAGATATCTAAAGGCGACTTCAAGAGCGTAGCTATTGCGCAACACTTCACGCAGCTATTGCGCACGACTAGGCACATCCATTGGGACCGACTCGGCGTAGCCTTGTGCAACACTTCGCGCAGTTATCGTGAACGACTTGGCGCAGCTAGAGCGCAAATTCGTGAGATTGAATGGGAGCTTTTAAATTGGTTCAAAGTAGCGTAAATATTGCCGCTATGCTTATGCACTCTTCTCGGAGGGCATGGGACTCATCATGTATTAAATCCTTCGTCATGATCTCCAGGTTCATATTTGAAGATTTGGATTTACAAACCTGCATGAGCATTACTGCTTTCTTAATGTTCTTTGCGGCCAAAGCTGGTGCTACTGGATCCACTGTATCAAAATCGCAGGAATCACATGGGCTATGCATGTGGCATCCAGCCATGAATGCTTCTTCATTCAATTTGTTCTTTGACGATCTCAATCGCACTACGTTGCGCTTAAGTTAGAGGGTCCGATAAGACGATGAGGATTCGGGTTTTGTCGTGTGGAACCAAAATAAATAAGAATTGACGAACTAAAATGAGGATAATAAAAGATTTATTTAAAGTTTATGATTTGATTTAGTTTTATTTACAGAATTTACCAGCGTAATGGGAGAATGTACCAGCGTGCTGAGGGCAAAACCTTATTCCTTGAGCCAGAGGTAAAGCACGTTGGACTTGTGGTGGTGGTGGTTATTGTAGTGTTGGAAAGATTGATTGTTGCTGTGGGTGGAGATGTGGTTGTGGGGATCAAAGCTATTGTGACTTTTGATCTGAATTATTGTGCTCTGTTTCTAGGGTGAAAGTGTGAAAAATTATGCGTGGTTTGGTTGATTGTGATGGGCCGTGGATGAAATTGTTGTTGATGTGGAAAGAGCAGAATTGCTCATAGTTGAAGCAAGTGGCTGTTGTTGTGCTGAAGTAAAGGTGGTGGGAGGGGGACGATTTATAGTTGAAGATGATGGGGCTGATGGGCTAGTGGTT
Organism: Deuterosminthurus bicinctus; assembly: GCA_034698825.1. Classification (NCBI taxonomy): domain Eukaryota; kingdom Metazoa; phylum Arthropoda; class Collembola; order Symphypleona; family Bourletiellidae; genus Deuterosminthurus; species Deuterosminthurus bicinctus. The sequence continues at coordinate 12,738 of JAQIWI010001874.1, forward strand.
GTGGTGGATGGAACGGTTGTTGTTAGTTCGGTGGTCGTCGGTGCAAAGGCTTTCTTTCGGGTAGGAAAGCCGAATTTGGCCAAAATGCCCATGGGCTCCGCAGTGGAAGAAACCGGGACTGTAGATGAAACTGTTGTTGGTCTGCTGATAGAAACGGTGGTTCCAGTGACTTGTGGTGACTGAGTTGAAATTCGTTGTCTGTAATAGAGTCTGGAGGGCCTTGGAAAAGGAGTTTGTCATTGCCGGGATCCCAAAAAATTCTCATGGCAACTTGAGTGCGAAGCCCAATGAGAAGATCGCTGGTTGATTCGGGGACGACGAGGAAATGGATAGGATGGGTTTTTGATCCGAAAGTCAGGTTTAACACTACCTCATGAGATGGAACTACAGAGTCCTTAGAAAAAGTTACTAAAGTTGTGATTTTTTCGCAGGGTATAATAGTGATGGAACCATGAGCTAGTTGGTTGAGTAACTCCGTCATCCGTACTGAAATGAGATTGCTCATGGAGCCGCTGTCGAGTGTGGCGAGGATTGGAAGGTTGGCTGGAGCTCCAGGAAGAGCCACGGGATATAGTAATTCCTTGTGAGGGTCAAAGGAGTTCATGATGTTGTTGAAGAGCAGGAGTGTAGCTGAGGAAATTGGCAGTGGAGTTGTTGAAGAATAGTTTTCCCAAATTCTCCGGATGTTTTCATAGCCATCCGGTAATGTTGTAGTGGTATTGGCGGAGATATTGTGATGATTAAGGTGGAAAAGAGGAGGCGGGTGGTCCGCTTTAGCCTTCGGAATAGGGATACAGGTTCTATCGACACTGGATGACAACGGGACAGGAAAAATTCGCGCGGCTTGGGTTGTCTCAGGCAGAGTGTGTATGGCATTCGTCTGGAAGGATTGAGAGACGGAAGGAAAAAGTAAAGAGGAGTGAGAGAGGGAAGGAAATTGTCTAGTAATGGTAGTGGAGGTTACGGGCGTAGTCATCAAAGCTAACGTTGCTTGAGATGACGAGGGCTCACTTCCGGGTGATGTTGGTGATAGTCTTGTTGTTGAATGTCTTGTTGTAATAGTAGCAGTCGTCTTGCGTCCAAGGTCGACTGATGTGGCACCGGGCATGATGGGTACGACCGAACATCTATGCTTAGTTTGAGGGCTGGTGGAGCCAGCAATGGAGGCACATGGCGGGCGATTCCATGGTAGCTGTCTAGTGTGTCTAGTTTTAATTGCATTAGAGGAGAGAGGAGGAGTGGTAGAAGTAATGTCGTTGACTGGAGTGCCAAGAAGGGTCTTCGTTGTTGATCCGATTTGAATCTGTCCTGGTGGAATGTGAGAGCCAGTGCAATAGGACAGAGATGGTTCTGGTTCTTGAGGAGATGATTGAGAGTCGTGATGGAAGGCAATGGGTTTAGGCGGAAAAATACAGGAAAGGGAAGGAAAAATGCGAGTGCAGAGGCTTTTGAGAAGAGCCCCTAGAAATTTGCATCCATAGAGAGCAATAATGCCCATCATCATACACAGGATCAGAGTCAGCAGAGTCAGGACGATTGGTTCCTTGTGAAATTCAGGCATGAAAGTTGTGGATAATGGGAATGTGGTGGGTGATGGTATTGGTGTAGTGGGCGTAAGTGCAGGCATTGATGATGGAGTTGGTGATGGT
>JAQIWI010001875.1:0-14375 GCA_034698825.1 Deuterosminthurus bicinctus
AATTTTATTTATTTTATTGATAATTTTATTTATTTTAATTTTATTTATTTTATTGATAATTTTATTTATTTTAATTTTATTTATTTTATTGATAATTTTATTTATTTTAATTTAATTTATTTTTTGTCGATAATTTTATTTATTTTATTGCATTGATAATTTTATTTATTTTGATTTTATTTATTTTATTGCATTGATAATTTTATTTATTTTAATTTTATTTATTTTTTGTCGATAATTTTATTTATTTTATTGCATTGATAATTTTATTTATTTTATTTTATTGATAATTTTATTTATTTTTTTATTGATGGTTTTATTTATTTTATTTTATCGGTAATTTTATTTTATTTTATTGATAATTTTATTTTATTTTATTGATAATTTTTTTTATTTTTTTTATTGATGATTTTTTTTATTTTATTTTATTGATAATTTTATTTTATTTTATTGATAATTTTATTTTATTTTATTGAAACTTTTATTGATTAATTTTAATTTATTTTATTTATACTTTAATTTAATTTTTCAATTAATTTTACTTATATTTAAATTTTAATGTAATTTATTAATAAATTTTATTTATATGCATATTTTAATTTAATTTATTCATTAAGAGCTGAAAATGGAAGCATGCACTTGTAGGACTGGCGGACTGGGTACAATTTCCAGAGGTGCGCATGCCTATTATTTGCTATGAATACAAACTGAGGACTTGGGAATAACATTCTTCCCGTGAAAATGTTGAAAAATATTCAAGAGCTTTGTTATGGATTTGATTGAATGGACTGATTGATTATAAGGACCCAAACTCCAGACTCCAGTGGGTCAATGGAACTGGAATCTTCTTCATGTGAATTTACACATGACCGGATCCCGTCTGATCACAACAAGTGGACAAAACAATCAAGTCTACAAGGAACATGACGTAGCATCTCAAGACTCCCAACCGATCAATTGGATACCTGAAATTATGAAGGGTCGTTGCTCAATCTTCACCTATTTCTGCTCTTTGTTTAAAAGTTACAATCAACTTTGAATACAATATGACACTGGACTGACGGCTTGCAAATGATAAAATGGAGTAAACGACCTTAAATAAATATTGTTGATGGTTTCTATGCCCTGCTAAAATTTGGTTTCAAAAATGATTATTTTAATATCAAAAACATGATTTTTTCCACGGAGAACCTTGACATGATAGAGGCATGTGGAGCATAGTATTTACTCAAGACTTCAGAGAATGACAGCCTAGGATGATTCCTTCACATTTGGTCCTTTCCGCTACGTTTCAGCTCGGCCAACAAACTCGGGTTATTCTGAACCATTTGTTTCCAACCTTCCGTAGTCACCTGCACCCAAATATCACTGTATAAGTTTTTAAGATTTTTATGGCGTAAAAAAAGGCTCAGCGTACCCCTTCGTTGTCTGATACTTCCAGATGAGAAAGCTCCAAGAAGCGTATTTCTCTCAAAGTTGCGTCCGTGATGGACCCACATTCGCTCAAAGACAAGAACTTCAGTCCTAAAAGATCAAATTCTATAAGCATTTCCCATTCATTCAATAGTAATTCGATTCAACATGACAATGTACCTTTGATTCCAGAAAGAGTCCCTGATTCAGAAGAAGCGACGAATCCAGCATCTGATACTCGCTTCACGTTATTAACAACCAGCATGCGAAGCATCTTGAAATTTGCTAGAATGTACTGAATAGTATCATCTGAGAAGCAGTCTCCACTGTTTACGAACGTAAGTTCCGTCACCAAAGATTGGTTGAGTCGAGCTAGAGCTGGAATGGGATTTGACGCAAGTCGTCCCATCAGACACAGTCTTTTGATTGTTGAGGGCAGACAGTTCAGAGCCTCATCAGGTAGTGTTGCTGTTTGCCCAGAGTTCAATAATCCCAGTTGAAGTCCCTCTATCTTGGTGTTCTTGAGAAACTGCCAGTTGGTGCCCTCGAAATTCGGGCTCCCAATTTTCAGTGTACGCATCTGATCACTTCTCTCCCAGATTGTATTCAAAATTGGGCCCGGCGAGATATCGATATTGCACACTGTTAAACAAAGCTCTTTAAGCATTGGGAGAGCCAGTAAGTACTCCCTGAACCTTTCAGATGGGATTGCGATGTTTGGGAACATGGATCCCATCAGATAGAAAGTTGCTGATTCCAACAACGGGAATGATAAAAATCCAAACAGTTCTTCGGGTCTTTCGTCATCGAAGATTGCCCAATAAGGAAACATGAAATGTTTCAGGGTGCAGATATTAACGGAAGCAATGTGTGAAAGCCAAACCGTTAGAAAACGGCTCTCAAAGACGAATACTTCATCTGCTGCCAAAAAATTGCCATCATAGTGTTTCAGGACTCGGATTTTCTTCATACTGATGGAAAATGTATACAGAAGATCACAGTCTTCACAACAAGCGTCCGTTTTCCAATCCTCGAAATCATTCTGCCATCCCGTTGGAGGCTCCAGAACTTCAAATTCTTCTAAGCCTTCAAACGTGTCTTTCCAGTCTTCGAGTCGAAGATCTTTGGCTCGTTCTCTAAGAAACCTTGGCTCAATCGCAAGAGCTCGGAGCTTCTTTGGGGCATTCAAGATACGCTTCAAAATGGGGTAGAAGTGTGGCCCTTGGGCCCCTTTGCATGTCATGATAATGATGATTATGCTGATGATAAGTGTGCGAGTCTGCGGCCTCTGATGTGTGGAGAAGGAGCGAAGGCTCTTTAGTCGGGAATATGAGGTGGAAGTGAGCTCTTGATTGATTATTAAAGTGACTTATAACAGTACATTGTAGATCAACCTTTATTGCATATAGTGCCAGCGTGACCCTGCCCGTGATCCTACTCATACATTGCCAAGCGAGTAACCCTAATACATCCTGGGATCATATAGTTATTCGGGCCAGGTGCCACAAGTGATGGAGATGCGTTGTTTGGTTTCGATTCCCGACTCCCACTCAGTTAATTAAGTGCATTTAGTGACGTGAGAAACTGACTCAAAAAGTGCGTCCTAAAGTGCGTGAGAACTATAGTGATAAGTGCATAAACTAACTCTAAATAGTGCATACAGCTGTGGAGACATTGACATTAAAATTGCTGTGAAATTTTGATCTGAGTGGTTAAAAACATTGTTCATTAACTATGGCTAGAGTGCATTTGACCGTGTATTTGCGTGATCAACTAATTGCGGAGTTTGAACTATTTGTAAATTTCTGGATTCTCGTGTTGACCTTGTGGATCCTGGGTGTGCTGTCCAGTATTCTATCTGGGGAGTTTTAGAAGAGAAGATTTTCCTCATTGTCATAAGTAAGAAAAATCGCTGCTGAACAAGAAAATCCTTATCTCCGCTGAACAAGAAAAGAATCCTTATCTCAGTAAGAAGATTAGAAGAGTCATTGTCCCAAGGTAACAAATTCTACTCGCAAGAGAACTGCCGCATCAGCATACAGCCCATACTGTCCATCGCCTAGAGCCTTTTGCTATTAACAAAGAATAGCCATCCCTGGGAAATCGTCCACGAAGAGCATAAATCCTTATCAGCAAGGACTAATCTACATAACTTGACCATCATGTCTTGGATATTTGGGAGAATGTTCTCCAAAAAGGAGGACGAGCAACAACAGCAACAACAGCAACAGCAACAAGCTGCCCATGGAGCTAACTCCGATGAAGAAGAGACTGTTGATATTCAAGATATCATTCGCATGAAAAAAGCCGTTGCTAAGTTGGAAACAGAGTTGGCAGATCAGAAAGACAAGAAGCGCAGGGAGGATGCTGAAAGAGACCAGCAAAATGAAGCTTGGGAAAATGAAGAGGCTCAGCGAACTGATGAAATGAATAAGCTCAAGGAACAATTGGATGCTCAAAAGAAAAAGCAGGCAGCTTTAGAAAAGCAACAGCAACATGCTGATGCTGTTCACAAAGATGAGATGCGAAAGATTAAGGATCAGCAAGCTGCAGATTTGAAACGGCAAGCGGATGCCATGAAGGCTGAAATGGATAGGAAACTGGCTGAGCAAGTTGCTGCTCTACAACAACAACAGTCATCACAAGAACCAAGAGCACATTGTTCAAATACTCAAGAGCCGACGGCGGGTTCACAGCCACCGCCAGGAGGACAGAAAGCGGGTGATGCCAAGGTGAAGACTCCTGGTGCTCAGCCACCACCTCCACCATCAGGACAAGGTCAACAGCAAGCTCAGGGGCAGCGTAAGAAGGGAGATGCCGCTGTAAATCAAGCCGCTAATGATAATGAGGGGCAAGATGCGAATAATGATGATGATGAGGCTGGGGAGACAGTAAATTCGGGGGAGACTGTTTTGAGCAAAAGTAAAAGCTCAAGCAGTAGTAAAAGTAAGGGTCAACCAAGAAAGAAGGTTGATGTTAATGCTATAATTGAGAGACTACAGCAACTTTTAGAAATCCAAGAGGATGAGGATCTTCAGGCAGAGGAGGCTCCGGTTTCCACTTCTACGCCAGTCTCATCTCCGGTTTCAAAGTCTGTACGTGGGACGAATAAAGCTGCAGCTAAGGAAAGTGATGATGTGGAGCCCGATTCACAAGAAATAACAGACCCCATCATCACCGCCCCCCAGAGCGAACAACAACGAGCTGATGAAATCGCCGCTCTCATAGAGACAATTCACCAATTGAAGACCGAGAATGAGAACATGAAGATGGCTTCCGTAACGGGAGAATCTATAAAATCAAAGAAATCCCAGGCTCACAGTTCAAAAGTCTTTAAGAAAACGGTCGTACCTGTGTCTGTCAACGAGGAAGAAGACGAAGCCGAAGTCAATGAGTTTGCGGGACAGGCGGAGATTTTGAAGACTCCAGAGTCTAGACGACTCCAGTGGTTCGAGAAAGCGGTGGAGCCCTTTACCACTTCAATGGATCCAGAGATTTGGGCCGATTGGCTGGAAGAGCAAAGAGAGCAGCATTGCATTCCGTGGAGAAAGGTTCTCTATAAATTGGAGACCTTTTTCCCAAAAGGCGACAAAGATCTCCACGCCTGGTTTTCTGCTCGACGTCCTCGCTTGGAGAGGGCTTTCAAGGGTCAAATAACCTTTGAGGAAGCTTGGCAGTATTTCCGCTCTACGCTCATGGCAAAGTTTGGTAGTGAGCGCAATAGAATCCTGGCCGACAAGGAGTTTGCGAGCTACAAGTGGGATCCATCCAAGAAGTCCGTGGGTCGTTTCTTCATAGAGATCAGCCGTCTCATCGAGCTTACCAGACCAAATGATGATGACGAGCGGAGAGTGGATCTGGTGATGCAAAAAATCCCAAATAAGATCAGATTATTATGTTTGAATCGGACTTTTGCCAACTTGGAGCAGTTGGAAGATCATATTGGAATGATCGATCGCTATGCGGATTTTGTCAAGCCTCCATCCACTGAGGAGCCCTTGGAAGAAGTTGTTGGGGAATTGTTGCGTCGCTCAAGAGAAGATGGCACAGAGACAGACGCACCTTGTCCAGTCAATCCCAATCGAGTTCCACGACAGCCCCCTCCTAAGATGTACGATGCAAATGCCCGTTGCACTTGGTGTAATAAAATCGGCCACCCAGAGTCACATTGCTTTCCTAAATATGAGAGAAGAGAGGCATTAATGAAAATGGCGATCTGTAATTCCTTGAATGATAAGGAATTGGATGAGTTGGTGCAAGGGGCGGCTCCAGGATTCACTTACAAGGCTTCAGTATCGGGAGCTGGCGGTTCCGGTTTCAGAGGTCGCGGTTCTTTCGGTCGAGGCCGAGGCGGCTGGAGAGGCTCTGGACGAGGAGGAGGAAATGGTGGCAGCGTTAGTGGCAATAATGATGGATATTTTTATCCCAACAACAACTCAGGATTACCCGTTGAGCGAGATCTCAACCCAGAAGGTCGCGGGTTACATGGTCCGGCTCAACAGCAACCACAGCAGCAACCGCAGCAAGGTCAACATGACCAAGGGGCTCAGGCAGCTCAGGCAGCTCAGGGGAGTGCCGGTCAGCAAGCTCCTTTGGGAAACGCCTAGGGGTGGTCGAGCAGGACGACTGCCCTCAGCAACAAAAATCCAACAATAACAATCCGCAGCAGCCCGGTACCGTTGCCAGTCTGTCTGCTCATTTTCCGTCAACGGTACCACCTACAAAAGGATCAAAAGCAAAGAAAAATCAAAGTAGAAGTAATAATCAGCAGAAGAGTGACATTTCTACCTCCCAAAAGCCAAATCCTTTCTCTCATAATAATCCTTCTCAGATCCAAGGAAATATTTATCCCTTACCTCAATTAAAATCCTGGTCATTTAAATCCTATGAGTCGGGGACTGCGTCCTTGACTATATCATCCGATTGGAAGATAGCTCTAACTCAAGATAATGCCCTGTCTATTTGGGACGAACGCCCGGAGCTGCGTAGAAGAATCGACAGAGCCTTTCGGGATTATAATCGAAGACTTGATCAAGTTTTGGGGACCATTGATGACCTGAGGAAGAGAAAAAGATTCCGTGAGCCGCTAGAAGAAAAGATAATTGATGGGAGATTAACTAAAGTCGCAGAAGTTGTCAGAGAGGCTGAAGGAAATTTAGAAGAATACTTACGAGTTTTGATACGAGAGAGAGGAACATTCTTTCTTCAACCAACTGGCACAACAATTTGTAGTTTATCCAAGAGCACAAACTCAGCCGAGCTGGAACGGGATGCAAGGCGATTCGGGCGATTAATCAGACAGCTATGCAAAATATTGCACGTCTCTCAGCGTACTTTAAATCAACTCAAAGGCCACGAGTTGGTTAAATCAAATGCGTTTGACGAGTCTATTTATAAGAAGCTAGAAAAACTCCGTTTCACCTTTGAGGGTCAAGTCGACTGCAGCGGCGAAGACACCTCTTGCTCCGATGGATCCTTCCGTTTTGGATCAGATGACTCAGCCTGGGAGGAAGAAGAAGAAGAATCACATGAAGTGGGGGAAGTGCACACCTCTACTCTCATGAAGCAGCAAAGCAATTCAGCTGGAAATGAAACAGTATCAAAGAAGCCCTCGGAAAAATCTAAAATAAAGAAAGAAGGGGTAATAGTAAATCAAGAGGCAACAACGACACTCACTCCGTCTGTCACTTCAGAGTTTTTAAGTGGCCACAAGACTGAACCAGTGCCATCAGTAGCTACAACAAGTATGCCTTACAATATGCCAGCGACAGAGACAACTGCCTTATCAGCAGCCGTAGCAGCAGCAGTATCAGCAGCAGTAACAGCAGCAGTCGCAGCAATCCCAGTCATTACCTCAAATCAGATGTTTCCGGCAAAAGCTCAATCCGAGGATAAGAAGAATTTCCAGCCGATTAAAGCTTCTACAAGTTTAGAAGGAGAACAGCCAGTTTCCGGTCTCGTAAGGAGGCGGTTGTTTCTCAATGATCCTGAAACAATGAGAAAGAGAATATTACGAGCTAATAGTAGGCTCTCAACAACAAAATCATGGACATCAGTCAGTCAAGTTGGGACTATGGAGAGCATCCCAGAATCTACATCAACTAAATGAGGAAGATGTCGATCCCATTGATAATTATTTAAAGCCAGAAAACTGTACTCTCACAAGCCCACCTGGAAAGTCACCTGAAGAACTTTTCCCTACCAAGAAGAAAATTACTTTACTGCGAACAGACTTACTTGACAGCCCGTCCAGTCGCTCGTCCGTGTCAGAGAAATCCTGGTCCAGTACTCCCTTGGATAAGCTACCCAGATTGACAGGAAAGGAAGAAGTCTTTCCTATCTGCTCTAATTATTTTGAGAAGATTCGATTCATGTGGGAGGAAGAGTCAATTTCTTCATCTCTGCAGAGTACATGCTCAACTCTGGCAGCACGACAACTTTATCATAAAGTTATGCAGCAGATAAATCCTTACCGCGAGTTGACGTACGCCCTCCAAATCCCAGGACTACTGGACGACCTTCCAGTCATCGGAGTTGTAGACACTGGCACTTACAGTAATGTAATGTCGGAGCGAATGGCTAAATTGCTACTGAAAATAGCTCCTGACTCCATAAAAATCATCAAGCGTGATGTTATCAAGCCGTTCACAGTCTTCAATGGGGAAACAGTGATGTCTGCCAGAGATGTCTACCTGGAAGTCAGAGTGGGACCTAAAGTGGAAATAATGAAATTCCTACTAATTCCTGGGAAAATCATTTCCGACTTAATCATTGGGATCAGTACTTGCACAAGCTGGACCGAAGGAGAGCGAAGAGACAATTCGGAAGACCACGGAAGAATCCTCAATGTACGACGAACCGATCTGGCCAAAGGAAGAAGCTGAAGATTATGAGGGTTGGTCGGATCATTACTCTGATGGCGAAGATGATGACGACGATCCTGAGTCAGGTTACGAATCTGAAAAACAACAAACAGATACTGAAGGGGAGAAATTAAGGCGAACAATTGAGATTCCTGTGGAGCATTACACTGTTTCAACTGAGAGTGATTATTGGTTCAGACCTGGACGAACTAAGAAGATTAAGTTCACTGCCAATAAGAAGATATCAGGGAGCTTCTGGATTGACATGACCAAACTGGAGAAGAGGAACGCTTTCCTTCCGTGCGTGTTGCTCCGTTTCCGTAAAGGAGTAGCGAGGGCTGTGCTGAGAAATGACCTGAAAGTTGACTCTTATTTGCCGCAAGTTGTTAAGCTACAAATAGAGGCTTTCGAAGAACAAACCAGTAAGAGAATCCAGCCAGACAAAATGGAGGAGAAGGAGAAACTCCGCATGCTCAAGGATCTGGACAGCAAATGGGCAAACATGAAGCTAGAAGGGGCTCTCATTTTGCGACCATACACGGAGGAAGAGAAGCAGCCAGATCAGAGGACTTTCCTGCCTTATTCACCCGAAGATTTGAAGCTTTTCAAGAGAAGTCCAGACCTGTCAGACGAACAATATGAGAAGATCCTTGAGTTCGCACACAAACAGAGAGCAGCCTTTGCGTTCGAAGGAGACAAGTTGGGAGTAATTAAAGGAATGGGAGCTTACATCGACACGGCGGACAATGAGCCTTACAATCAGAGACCTTTCCGTTTTCAAGGGGGAGAGTCTCAACTCATTCAAGACGCAGTTGATAAAAACGTTGAGCTTGGCGTTTTCTCTCCGTGCTTTTCGGCCTGGAATTCTCCAGTTTTTCTTGTCTCAAAATCTGATGGGACTAAGAGAATGGTCATAGACCTCAGGGGGCTCAACCAGAGGACTGTCCGTATGGATTATCCGATTCCAAACTGTGACGACATTTTGAACACTGTCGGTCCAGCAAAGTGGTTCGCGTCAGCTGATCTTTGGTCCGGTTTTTATCAGCTGGAATTACATCCGGAATCTAAGGAGAAGACCAGGTTTCACGCAAGATATGGAGCTTTTTCCCACAACCGTTTACCAATGGGATGGATAAACTCACCAGCAGTTTTCCAGAGAGCAGTGGAGAGAGTCCTGGGAGATTACAAAGGTCGTTACGCCTTTAACTATATAGATGACGTCATCGTTTTTGGAAATTCGTTCGAGGAGCTGATGGAGCGACTTCACCTGGTGTTCGCTCGATTCATCGAGTATGGCCTGATCTTTAAGCCGGAAAAATGTCTTTTTGGCTTCAAAGAACTGAAGTTTTTGGGCCATATCCTAAAAGATGGAGGGGTAGCCGTGGATCCAAAAAAGGTGGAGGCAGTTCAAGATTTCCCACGTCCTGAAACAGTAAAGGGGGTGCAGCGATTCATCGGTTTAGCGAATTATTATAATCGCTTTCTCAAGGAGTTTGGAGTGATTGCAAAACCCATACGAGCACTTGTGGACGGGAAGAAGCTCAAACCCTGGACTGAGGAGGCAGATGAAGCATTCAAGAAGTTGAAGCAGATTATGGCGGAGGCTCCAGTTCTTGCCAGTCCGATTGAGGGTTCTGAACTCAGGATATGTTCCGATGCATCGAAAGAAGGAATCGGCGGAGTATGTGAGCAGCGAGCTCCTGGAGAAAAGATCTGGAGACCATTGGCATATTACTCCAAAGCTCTCAATAAAACCGAGGCTAAATACGGAATTACGGAGAAGGAGGCTTACGCTGTGGTCCAAGGGATTCGGAAATTTCAACAGTACGTGTTCTATAGAAAGTTTACTATAGTCACGGATCACGAGTGTCTGAAGACGATGACCAGGGTAAAGGACATTCACGGGAGACTTGGTCGATGGAAACTCTTCATCGATTCTACTGAAGCAACAATAGTACACCGCCCAGGAAAGGAAATGTTCTTGGAAGATTCCTTGAGTCGAGCTCCAGTAGCTCCAGCTTCAGATGAGGGTTCTGAGCTTGATCGATGCGGTCCCGAAAACTACATAAGAAAATCAGATGAGGGTCCAACAATTCCTGGTAGAGCAAGACCACAAGGTCCATTGGGAAAGAGAAAAGACTTGAGCAAAATTACCGAAGATGATATAGTGAACACTGAGCCAGCATTTACAGTGTTCGGACTCGAGAAAGCTGACGATTTTACTCAACTTCAGCGCGAGGATCCGAAACTGGAAGCGATTTTTGAGAAGATTCTCAAGTTAGGTGACACTACAGCCCATGACGTCCAAGGGCCTGTTCCAACAAAACCAATAATTCATGGGGATTATGGCCTCATCCAAGGAATTTTGTTTTATGCTGACCACAACAATCCACACTCACCATGGCGATTGGTGATTCCTCAAGTTTTGACCAAGAAGGTGATTGCTATGTCACACGCAACACCCGAAGGCGGTCATTTTGGAGTATTCAAGACAACAGCTACTCTCAGAAGCCGATACTACTGGCAGGGGATGGCCGTTCAAGCCGAGAAGTTCGTCAGAACCTGTAAGAAATGTCAATTACATGCGAAGAGAAACAAGTTTATTCCGGGACATTCCAAGCCTCTGAAGCCTCCAGTCAGACCATTTCAACGGGTGGCTGTTGATTATATCGAGTTACCCACCTCTGAATCCGGGAACTCATACGCTTTAGTCATGATTGACTACACCACTCGTTTTATTATTGCTGAGGCAACCCAGAGAGCTCGAGGAGAAGACACTGTGAGGATTTTGCAAGAGCGACTTCTTTATCATTGGGGAATTCCTGAAACAATAGTCTCGGATAATGGCACTCACTTCAGTAATGCTCTGTGCCAGGACCTGAAGAAAAGATTGAATTTTGAGTGGATTTTTACAATGCCCTACCATCCACAATCGAATGCTCAAGTTGAAAGGAGCAATCAAGATCTTAAGAATTACCTGAGAAAAATGGCAGCTGAAGATCCGAGACAATAGGACGCCCATCTTCAAGCAACCTGTTTTGCAAGGAATATTAACGTCTCCGAGGCAGTTAAGACGGCTCCATTCGAAATGATCACTGGTTGGAGACCAGTGCGAGCTCAAGATCTGGCCTTTCCACACTTCAGGATGAATGCTTGGGACCGTGATGCACTAAATGAGAGAAGAAACGAGCTTTTAGAAATTGCACACATGCAGCTGGTGTCTCAACAAATTAAGAGAAAGGAGAAGTATGACTCACAGCGACCAGATATAAGTTTTGACGTGGGAGATTTGGTCTTGAAGGCGCATCACACAGCGTCTGGACTCACAGCAAGATGGGTTGGTCCATATATCATCAGGGAGATACTTGGCAGCAAAGGTTACGTTCTGGAGAGAATTGGAAGCAAGGAGCCACTGAGAAAGGTCTCGCAGGATCACATTAAGATTTACAATCCTATGGGAAGCGAGGATTTGGCAGCGCTCGAGGGAGTCCCGAAATTACTTGTTGGTCAAGCTGGAAGCTACACTGAGTCTGTGGCGAATTCACAAGTAAATTCTGGAGCTAGTGCTATGGACCTCGATCAGTCCATGCCTGAATTGTCACCACCCTCACCTATTGTCTATGGGGGAGGCGGCGGTTCAATGCCAGTCCTGCGTCCAGCAATCACTCCTGAGAAAACTGGAGTTCCCAAGGCAAATCCGAAGACTATTACGGTTACCTTTGCTCCAGTAACTGCTCCTCCAGTAAATCCGTGTCCAACTTTGGGTCCTGCAATGAACACAAGAGGAAAAGCAACAACATTGAGTCGACTACCAGAAACGCAAGTGATTGATGAGAACCTACCTGAAACAGAGGTAATTACCTTTCCACCCGAGGGGTCAGCTTCACAACAGCAACAACAAGTTGCTAAACCCAAACACAGAAGGAAAAGGTCAAAACGTGGAGTGAATATTACTCCAGTGGAGAAGCCAGTGGGAGAGATCGTTGCCGAGCAATTAGTGGATGATTATTTGGGAATCCATGAGACTAGTTTGCCAAGTCCACCAGAGGCAATCTTGACACCTCCACCTCCTCCACCAGTTTTGAGTCCAGTTCGTCAGCAGAGACCAGCTGTCACACCTCCAGCGGGAATCAGAGATCGAGTTATTGTCCGTGATAATGAGCCAAGAGCAACGGCTGTATCTGTAACCCAGCAGAGAAGAAAGCTGGTGAAGAAAAGGAGTGGATCTTTGAATTCAAAGACGACAGCAAAGTCTAGTTTGCATACTAGTACTCCTGGGGTCACAGTCACAACAACTCAGAGCACTACTGTGACGGCAACAACAACAGCAGTGGCTTTAGCACCAGTCACAACAACAGTTGCGTCTACAGCCTCACCAGTGACGACAGCAGTGGTTGCTACCACGATTCAAACTCCAACAGTAACGACACCAGTGAGCTCACCTCAAGTAACTAATATTGGATCTGTAATTTCTCCAGTTGTAAATGCTCAATTACCTGGAGGACGATTAGCAACACTGACGAAGGTGACGGGATCAATGTTTTGGTCTGGAGTAGCAAGCTTGAGTACGCTCCAAGAAAACTTGAAAATTTCTCAAGCCCGGACTGAGGTTCGAAACAAAATTCAGACTTGGTATCAGGCGAGACAGCAAACTACAGTTGCATCAGTGTCCAGTGGAGATTCAGCCACTTCATCAGGCGATACAGTTTCTTCTGCGGGTTTGGAGGATTCAAAGACCAAGCCAGAGGAGACGTCGGAAGGATCTAGTTCAACAGGGAAGAGTTTATCAGCCATTTTTGAGGAACCAGAGCGAGATATGGAACTCGGGTTTAATCAACCGAACAACACTCACCGTGGAAATCTCTCGGGGAATAGGGGGGCCATAGAGACAGAAAGCAGGATGTCTCAGTCCAGCAGCATTACCAGACATACCAGATCAAGGGAAATTAGTACCGCGACTGGTCGACAGACTCAAGTCCAGGAGGAGGAGATTGTAGCTATTAGCATGACCAAAGTTGTCATGACTAGTACTCCGGTTCAGGAGGCGGTGAATGATTTATTGACACCGCAAGGATCTATAATTATTAATGAAGGATCCCAGCTCTCTCTTCGCTCACTTGTGAGTCAAAATGGGTCAGTTTTGGCTCAGTCTGTACCTGCTGTTGTGGAAAATCCAGAGGGTCCTACTGTTCAAGAACCGGATGAAGAGGGTCAGCTCTTACCGGCGGTCTCCCCGTGTGGGGAACCGTCCCGCCGCAAACTTCTAGAAGTCGCCGTTTCGGTGCACGAGGGTCCGGCTGTGGCTCAGGAAACTGGGACCACCATCGAAGAGCTGCCCGAGGACGCATTAGAGGTTCCTGATCAGCCTGAGGGAGAATTTGTTGTTGGTTGGCCAGTGGAAGAAATAGACTGGATCCGAGAACCAATTGTCCGAGTTCCAAGGAGGGTTCCAAATCGTCGTCAAAATTTAACACTGGATGAATGGCTATCACGAGATAATCCAGAAGGCAACCTGTCAGAAGCAAGTTGGTTTGCACAAGAGGAGGAAGAGATACCAAAACAAGTCTGTCGAAATCTTTTTGGCGAATTTGAAGCAGTTGGCGAGCCTGGAGGTGACATTGGAACTTTTAACTCACCACAATCATCTAAGGGTGCTACTACTATTTCCAAGGAAGAACAAAAGACTCTAACTTCAACTCCAGCAGCTACGCCATCGCCTAGAATGGTGGAAATTTCTACGTCAAAATCGGAGATTTTGGAAAAATCAGAAGAAAGGGAGAAGTCAGTACAAATTCAGCCCGAACCTACCAAAGCAGCTGTGCCGCCTGTGGTCACTATAGACGAGTCTCTGGAGGAGTCTCTCCAAGGATCTTTTGAGATGTCTGAAAAGCTAGAAGAATCAGGGACAGTTAACATCAGTAGTACGAGCTCTAAAGACAAGTCAGTTCAACTTACTGGAGAAGAGGAGATTTTTGAATCCAGTAATCATCCTGAAGAGCAGGAAGATATGGAATTGGACGACTCTGAAGCTCCAAGAAGAAATACAGTGGTCCATGAAGAGATGCTTTGGCCAGCTGTAACAAAATTAGCTGACAATAT
>JAQIWI010001876.1:0-14365 GCA_034698825.1 Deuterosminthurus bicinctus
TTTTTTTCTTAAATATCTCGAGAACCATTGACCATGCGCACCAACTGTGCATGGTAAGTTACCACACTAGGCACCCCCTACGTGTGCCTAGGTGTTGACGTAGGTGTTGACCATGGCGTATCTCTCGAACATGTCACAAGCATTTTGAGTTCTAAAATTTGCCCTCGAGATTTCAATGTGTCGCTGAAGATGAACAAACGTCCGAGACTTAAGAACGTTGATGAGAAAGACAACGTTCAGGGCAAGATGGGCTGAAGTCATGGGAAATACCATTGTTGGGAAATTTTTAGAGGCATTGATATATGAAATGATGGAAATTTGCGGTGATCTTGAGTGAAATTATGTCGAGATTTATATTACTATATGTAGCTCATGCTCCGGCCGATCTGAATACTTAAATATTTTTATTATTTTTGATCCCTATGAATTATTGAGGTATTACTGAGCTTGATAAGGGGAAGGTTAAGTGACCTACTTAGCAAACGTTGCTGTCAAGGGACTTTGGAAGCGTCGTCATGGAGCTAACGTCAACCATCAGTCAAATCGTTAGAGCCAAGCTATAAAAGGAGCTTGTGGATTTGTCTCGTGATGTCCACAAAATTATATTAGTTGTGTTAAGAAGGAGTTATTTATCGAAGGGAATTTATGTTGCTGTAAAACTAAATGTCACTCATGAACAACGCTACAGAGGTCCATTGAAGACCTCGTTACTGCAGTCACAAAAGCGTCATGATCACAGTAAGCTCAGTAGTGATCTGAAACAAAAACAAACTTGCTTAGATGTTTCTATATTGAAGGAATCCACTCCACAAGTTCCCAACAACCTCAATTATTGTCATACGCCTGTATCAGAGTAGGAGATTCCCGGAGAATTGGCACGAATTCAGTCCCGCATCCTCCATGGCTTTAGTAGCGCCATCTAACTTCATCAGTGTTTCATACAGCACTTCGGAGCATCAACATGTGATAAATCTCACTCATACGATGCCGCTGCTGTGGTGGTGGAGAGAATGAAACGCATCCTTTGGAGCCTAGGAAGAGATTGCAGGAAATACTGAATCAACAATTTGAGAAAGTTCTGCTAATTTTATCGTATCGTGTGCCTTCAACACTTTAGCAAGATTTTGGAAGCAACTACAGTTAATACATAGGCAATGTTAACATTGCTAAATAGCATCAAAATGACAAACTAAACGTTCCTTACTACTGATTAGAAGCTGACTGAGCTATGTGACATTGACGGAAGCTTTCTAACGACCTGAACCACTTCCGTCCGCACTCAATAGGCCCTTCTTAGCTCACACTTCAGGTCGAGGTAGTGCACAAAACACTTTAGGTTACATCAAAACTCATACAATTTTTATCAAAACATTAGATGAAATTGCATTGAGTGCCAAGAAGACAAGGAGGGATTTGGAAAGGCAGACAGGAAAAAAATTCATATGAATGAAAGGTCCTTAAGACTTTTGAGTGAAACATGTGTCTGCGTGGACCGTGGAGAGTTCCCAAGTAGTAAACTAATGGAACATCAGACGCAGAACATTATATATGACAAGTACGTTACACCCAAATTCTCTCGAATATTACTTGTAACAAAATGGCATTAGCATTATCGTTAGCATAATGATTGTTTGAAACTGTACTTGTGCGATGCATAGAAGTAGCTGGAAACTTTCACTCTATCTCTTGCTCTCTCTCTCACACACATAAACGCAGTCTGCTTCTTTCACCGATACTCACAAAAGCTTAAGGAAAGTTTCGTGGCCGTTGTGATGGCTCGGAGATATTCAGACTTTTTGATTTACATTTTGTTATAGCTTTCAGGGGCATGTTGTGCATATAGACAGAAACGAACATTTTCTACCCACAAGTATGAATTCCCCCCGTAGTCAAGGCAGTTTGAGGTTATTACCATATTCTGAGCCAGTAGCATTATGTTATGTAGATGGAGGTCATGTGCATATGTAACTGACCATGTTATCTGTGCCATTTTCAATGGACTCCAAGGCGGAAAAACATCGATAAGCATGAGATTGATATGAATCCCTCAAGTGCCCTTACCCCAACTTACCAACTCATTTCGGTGCATTGAACAAAGTCTATTAGGGAAAATTGCCAGCAGTATCGTCGGTTTTGAAGAAGGGGCTCTGTAGTCCAGTCGTTTCCTTGGGGGCCACTCATATTGTAAATCCTTTCGACACAACTTCATAGAGTTTATGCAAATTTTAGGCATCCTCAGTTGTGTAGTTTGATGGAATCTATAACTGCGAGCTCAAATTAAACATTGTACAGCACGCTCATCACGATCAAAGAGACCTCATAACCTTTCCCTTTAGACTGGATAAAAACTGCACATTACAAGTATCTCAGTCAGACTCAGACACTCATCCACTCGTATTGATTTCCACAATGCTGTCAAGTTTTTAATGTGCTCAGCAAAGAAGTTATTGATGACCCGGATACGGCAGCAGGTACAATATGGTCAGTCGTTGTTATTTATAGCATTTTCGGTGATTCTCACACGTGTTCCTCTACCTCTTGCCAAACTGGAATTCACACATATACACTTATGCACATCTGTACATTACTTCTGTGTGTATCGGAGCGAGCGATCAATAGCAATGGAATTTTCGTTGAGAAACCCCAGAAAAAGTCATGACTTTTCTTTTTGCTTTCGCAGAGAATTCAGCAAAAAAAAATACAGTTTTCGTTCTTCATTCACACAGTTTCCCTGCGAAATGTGTTCAAAGTTGTTCTTTCTCTCAAGATGGTCACCGTCGACATCTGCGTGTGCATCCAGTCCTCTTTGAAAATCAAATCTGCTTCGGACTCAATTTGAATACATTTTCTACGAAACTTTGAGCCATAAGGGCCTAAACACACATTCACTTTCTCTCATCTACACTGCACTGTTGGTAAAATCCCACGGCAAGTTTCTTCAGGCCGTTGCCTCACGCATCCCGTTAAAGCCTATGAAAGAGGAAGCAGGAGCTGAAACTGTCAGAGAAACGAGTGGAACATTTTCCATTACGCTCCAGTGCTACTAGTTAATTTAGTCCACATAAGTCCCTCCCATGAGGAAAGGATTGGAATGAACTGTAGGAAGGATGCTCTTGAACATTTAGCTATCTTGTACATTGTCAGCATTCTAGCAGGACTACCTTTCTAACTTATTACCATATCTCCGCTATGCTCGCACAACCGGAAATCAAATTGACTCTCAATCTTGCTCGTCAACATGTTTTTTCACTGAAACACACCGTAATTAGTTACCATTTTTTCTGCTTTTAAGTAGACAAGCGTTACGGCTAGATTAGATTTAGACCAGGAAATACGTACGTATGAGATTGGAAGTCTGAGAGTTGCTAGACAGTTTTCACGGTGCGTAGTCGGGCGCTACCAGGGAAGTCCTACTCGATCTCCTTTTTTCAACCAGAAGCCCGAACATTCCAGGGTCAACATTTGTCTAATCTTTATTTAACTTGGACAAAAGATTACTGCCACGGAAGTGGCTATACTCCACTTGAGTAAAGCTTAAAAACACACACGTGCAACTCTTTTTACGAGAGATAAAAGCCTGGCGTAATTATGTTTGCTTGTGAAAGTGATATCTTATACATGTGAAGCATGTGGAAAATAAACGGAAGCTCTGTTAGAAAATAACATTTACATTCACCCAACTTTTTTCGTGCTCAAACACGATCGCCGTGACGTGTTATCCATCTTAAATGCAGACTGTTGAAGGGGAATTAGTGGAGCTTCATGGTGGTTTTCTAAATTGGATTTCTACACTCTTACTGTTCACATGCACCCTTCCTCCTTGGAGTACTAAATTGCAAAATTGAGTCAAGTTCCCACGTGAGACCTCACGCTTTTCAGAATACTTGAGAGAGTTGAACTTGCAGATGAGATAGGAACTCGTAAACAAAAATATATCGAATTTCAGCACTTCTTGAGAGAATTACAATTAGTGTTGATGATGATATTTCATTTTAAGAAGAAAAAGTCTCCGTTGGCGATAGAGTGGATATAAATTATATATGAACTTTTTATGTCAATTTACAATGGGGCCGCGTTCACATTTAGAGCTCGGGACAGAGGTAGGACATAATTTTTACATGGTGAAAGAGTAATTTGAGTGCATCAAGTTTTAATGATGTCATCAGTCATCAGGTTTTCTGGAGTTAAGCGGCTTTTTAATGCCTCAATCTAAACAGATGGAACCTTAGGAAGAGGAGAAAGCTGGAATAGTCTGATTAAAAATCACAAGGCCATCAGATTCTTGTTCATTTATATTTTGCCTAATACTGGGTCTGCATTTTAATGCCAATATTCCCCTGTGTGCTGGATGCATTAGGTCAATTCATGTTCCGTTTCTGGAATAGTCACTCTTTCTATCCCTCTGGCTCACACATGAAGTGAGAATATAAGATGCTTGGTTTCATGCCTGTATGGAGGCGCATGTGCTCATAAGTAGACAGATGCTGGCTAAGAGGCATAAATGTAGCTCGTTCTAAGCCCAACTCTTTCAATCTCTCTTCTCTTTGCTCACAGGCTTGTTCTGCTAAAGCGAGTTGAAAGAAGCAAAGCCTTTGTTCTCAGCTGCCAATGGGGTGACCTAGTAATTGAACAGTAACGTTTCCAACGGAACTGCTCCTGAACTCTCTGTGAAGTGTCATTGGACTCCGTGCTGGATGTCTTGGTGTTTTTCACAGTCTTTAGGAGTGATTCGTTGGTGGTGATGGTGCTACAATTATTACTTTTGAGCCAGACATTGGCTAGTGGTGCGGAATTTATTGGTGTGAAGACGGGTGGATTTTGTGAGATTTGCTTAGGAAGATCTGAATTTTATGGGCTACAGTATTGGTGCTGCTATTAATGACAAAAACAAGGGTGAAATTTAGAGTTGAGTGAACTTTGACTTTCCTCATCGTCGTCATTTTCTGGTGTTATACTTGAATGTACGCAGACAGAAGGAAGGAAGAGACTATAGGAGTGTGTTGTTTGTTTGTGTTTGTGTACTCAATGGATTTTTGATGGGATTTATGGGATAAACTGTGCTGAAACCCAGCCGACATGATGGATGAGCCAATCATAGACAATTTAAGTTTGGACACAACAAACGACACCAGCTTTAAGTTGGTGATCAAAAAATTCCGTGACAGTCTGTTCTTCTACGGCCTGCCACAGAATTGTGTGCTCATAGTCACTTACATCCCATTGTTCCTTATCGCACTTTCCAGTAACATCCTTGTCATTCTTGTCGTCAGTCGCTACCGATGCCTGCGAAGGTAAATCA
The DNA here is from genome assembly GCA_034698825.1 of Deuterosminthurus bicinctus. NCBI lineage: Eukaryota > Metazoa > Arthropoda > Collembola > Symphypleona > Bourletiellidae > Deuterosminthurus > Deuterosminthurus bicinctus. The sequence continues at coordinate 5,300 of JAQIWI010001876.1, forward strand.
TCCTTCATCCTGGAATCTTCGTCGTTGTATTTTCCTCCTCAATCTTAGTCCTTTGATGTTCAGCAATATACTCATTCATGGTCCTCTGTACTCGACGTATTGATGATCCTCAATATTTAATGCATTCATGGTTCCCAAAACTTAACTCATTCGTACTCCTATGTCAACCAAGAGTTTTTGTGGGAATTTTCTTGTTTGTATTTATGTGGGAAGCCAGTGAGTGGTCTTTTATATGCGCCTCATATCAGGGAAAAAGTATTCCATCCCTGTTTCAATATTTAGGGAACAAATATGGGAGCCTTTATTTAAACCTTTGCACTCATTTCCGCTTTGGAAATAGATGCCAGCCACAGTTGGGACAACCCGCGCTCAAGTAAAAGGAGGCCTCAGGGTTCATGGGAGCCTGTGAGTGTGAACGAATGTAACATATTCTAATGAAAGATTGGTTTATATTTGTGGTTTTCGAAGCCCGGATATTTACAAAGTTTTTCTTTGTACTTTCCCCGCTTCATTCTCTGTCAATGTCAGACAATTTACATTAAGAAATTATGTATACGCTACGAATATTTTTTCCAGCCTGATGGAAATGAAGGTTATTCGCGGGGTAAACAGCGCAAGAATGTATGAAGGTTTGTGAAGCTTCGTTCACATTTTTTTTACAGAATGAGAGTAATATGTTGACCGAGTTCTCAACAATAACGGCAAATTGAACCCAAAGTTTCGTTTGGCATTTCATGTTCATTGTGCTTAGATAAGAGCAAGGGCTTTGTTGGATTGTATTGAGCAGATTAGACTTTTACATTTATTGCGTGAGTAATACATAAGGTGTTTTTCTTCGTCGTAGCCGCTAGTACTACTATGGGTGTACTATACAGTGGATATTTACTTCCTGCTCTTCCTCAATTAGGAGTGCTGGAAAGGACAAACATTCCACTGGACTGCATGGAATACGTGCAATAAGCGCACCATCCTAGACTTTCATTTTTGTTGTTTTCGTCCAACATTACATTCGTCCGTATTCTACGGAAAACCCCTACGTCACGTCTTTATGTCAATAGTGGAACTAGTCGATGACATGACGACAGTTACAATTTTGTTTCACATAGACATTGGGGTGTTTATCTTTTACGTGTGTTCCCATTACTGGCGATGCTCATTTTAATGAAAAAACATCAATAAGATGTGACAACCGTCTTGCCTTTGTAGTGTAATTATTAATGTGGGTAGATTCAGAAATTAGAAAAATGAGAAAGTATCACGTTTCCCCCGTAAGGATGTTTCGAAATAAGTCAATTTCCATAGGGAAATTTAATTTACCAAAAAACACATGCCCAAGGCTCATGCTTCTATATGATTAATGAAAAATTCTTTTGCACAGATCAAAAATGGTCACAATAGTCTGTAGACTGATATTAAGACTCCCTTTGACCTTCAGATGAATGGCAGCCAGTTGTTGCTATGACATCTTATCCGAATATTTCCGGTTGAGAAGTAGATTAGTGAACCTTGGAATCTTGGCAAAGTTTGTGTGGCGAGAAAGGCTCATTGCTGATGCGATTTGGCGCATTAAATTCCCCTTCATTTTTTATGACACTATCAGGAGTCAGCTGAGGGATATTTTCATGGCTGGACGTACCTTCATTTGAAGTGTTCATTGGTCAACTCATTGGATTACTTTTTGTAGACAGAGGACTATGGGGATGAAAATGGTATCCATTTGCTGATTTTCCTCTCATTTGGACGGGTAAAAACCACAAGCAGGACCAGCTGAACGAATAATCAAACGAATTTAGAACATTAGAACGACAGAGAAAATATTATGAGAGCAAATCAGGAAAGGAGAGCGTAGTGAAAGCACATTGTCTCTACTCGTCTGCTCAGATTAGGATCTGGAGAGGATATGATGGTCGGAGATGTAACATCTTTGGAGACGTTGGCCGCCGACATCAGGAAAATTATTTTCAGACAGTAGGAGCTTCATTGGATTAAAATGGCCACCAGGAAATTCAATTCCAAAGCCTCACATCCAATTACTTCCTGATCCAACTTTCACTGCGGAGAGACAAAGCGGTAACAGCGGAAAATTCAGTCAACTCCGTGACAAATTTTTACCTCGGAACAGGCAATTTTCATAATGGGCGACGCTTGGTTTATTGGCACAAGTATCTCTTCAAGTTTTCCACGGGAGCATATCCTCAAAATAAATCCGATTAGAAGCCACGAAACGACCCAATGGTTTGGCTCTCGTACAAATCCCGTGCTGATTGAGCGTTTTGAGGCAATTTGAATGAAAGGGCTATTTTATTATTCTTGTTGAAAACCGCTGTGTAAGTCTGATTGAGGCTTTGCGTCAACAGCCAATGTCAACATGACTATGTGCTTCTCATTCTAAAATTCTTCGACAATTTATTTGTTTTTCACACTGATAGAGAAAGCATGTTTCATCTTGTAGGGAATTGCTACATTCCTACGGGAAGTTTCGTATGCCATCGTAGCAAATTCCACTTCTTGCCCCAAAGGAATAAGTTGTTGGGGGCGTAAATGGGAATGCCACTCCACATTCTAGCCTCCCACTTTCATCCTTTGCTTCAGTGGAGATAGTAGATTTGAATTAAATACTGCAGGCATTGGCTTCTGTACTAGTTTTCACTTTGCAATATTTATGCCACAACGGGTCTAATGTGCCCATATGATATGTACTGACTGTTCCTCTGTGCATTGTATTAGAATTTAATGAATCTTTCCTTTGTCAGGCCAAGCTCACATGCTTCCCTCTAGCTACTTTCCAAATGTGTGTTGCATTATTCGAGCTAGAAACTTGAGGTCATGTTACTGCAATAATGTAGGTACTGCAGTGGAGAAATTTTACACTACAAAGGCGGGAGTAAAAATGACGTCCAAATGTTGAAGAGCGAGTTCTTACTGTGGGTCAAGGTATTCCATTAACGCTTTACTCAGAAGACATGAGTTATGCTAGGTTTTCAGTCATACTAAAGTCCTTGGAGGGGCTTTGCACGGAAAAACAGGATTCATGAGGATGGAAACATGATGTAGAACACTTGAGCTAGGGAAATGTGGGATGATCTATTGGTTTAAGGTAATTCGTCCATTAGGCTCATATTGGCCTTGTAGGCACGGCTCAACTGCTTGATTCTTTCCATTAATAACGCGGTAACCCACAGTGTCTGTGTTCATTAACCTGTCGATCTAGGGCAAGAGACACTTGGACAATGATAATATTTGTCTTATTCAACCATGCTAGTCTATTCAAGCATGCTGTTTGGGGGTTTCATTGTAACTAAAACATCCTTCTTGACAAGACGGAGACGGGGAGGGGTGTGATGATCCATGCGGACGTTTGAGTTTCAATGCACCTTCACGTTAAGTTCACTGTCAATGTGGTAAAATCCGAAAATATAGTCAGGCATCATATGTGAGTCCTTTTCGTTGGCGACCACTGCCATAACCTTCTCAAGTAGCAGATACCATAAGACACATGCTTGGGTAGCACTAAAATTCAAGTGAGAAAGTGCAGCAAGTGAAAAACACACAAATATTACACATGTGCAAGATCATGAGTGCAGAGTCAGCAAAGATGTTGGACATTTTATCGCATGAAAGGCTCCTGACGAGCTTACCGCGTCACAGTCTAAGACGTTGATTGTCTTGAAAAGAGCTTATCCAAGGGAAAACTTTCTTCGTCGTTGTAAGTGCCTACAGTTAGGGTTCTGTAGAAAATCACCATCTCGTATGCATCTAACTTAGATCCGAAATCTCCACCCGCTTCCCTTAAACATCCTCTGATCATAAAAATCAAATGGGATTCTTTTTTTACTGGATTTTTTTTTCAGCAAGTCTTGGGTGAAATCTAGATTTATACACACTTGAGAATGCTATGCCCTGGCAGAGACATTTCTCACGGGCTGTCTTTCAGACATGAACCATCTGTGTGCTGTACAAAAGACCCTCTTTTCAAGTAACCTGTAATATAGGAATGAGATCTATTGTGGTTTCTGTCGTGGATGATGATGGATTCAATAGGCTTGAGCCTCTGTTTCCTCATGACTATGGAAAACCACTTGAAAACCTTCATCAAACTTACTGTTGTTGTACTGACACAAAAAGGGGATTTCCTCTGAATTCTGTACAGGATTTCCTGTTTACATTGGAAAATCTCTTGGACGGGTAGAGTTGGCAAGATGACATTAGATAGAGAGTAAAATACTAAGATAGGAGTCAGGATAAAAGTAGAAATATTTGTATTCTAGACTTGTAGGCACTTAGCTAAACAAGGATTTATATAGTCAAACTGATGGGGTATTAATATGATGAGTTATTCAACGAAAACCCTTCTAATCCTTTCTGAAGTTCAGAGGAAATTAGAAGAATCCGGAATCAAGAGTGTCAGTATATATACAATATCGGCCAAGTTAGTAAACTTGCTGATGAGGCAATCCTCTCTGGTCATGACGAAAAGTTCCTACAAGAAGAAGAAACGCTTAAATCCTTAAGTCGAAATACCATTGTCGTTCGTATCTTATGTATTACCATTTCATAATTACTTACTCAATATTATATAGAGGGATTATATCATCGAAGGAATACAGGGTCCCACGAAATAGCTTTCACCCCCTCTACAGCAATAACCACTGAGCCGATTATTGTCCAATATAGCTCGTTTTCATGATAATTTAATTGCGGATCTCCGCCACTTTAAAATTTCAAAATCTGTTGGATAACAGCGAAGTGGCAGGGGAAAATGTGGAGAAACGTCGAATTCTGAGAATTCTGGTCCCGCTAAACACCTTTGTCCCCCTACAGCAGTAACCACTGAACCGATTTTTGTCTATCGTAGCTTATTTTAAAGGAAAATTAATTGCAGATCTTCTCCATTTTAAATTTTTAAATTTGGCTGACAAAAAACGAATCTGTAACCCAAAATACGAAACAGGTCAAAAACAGTGAATTAATCCTTGTGCCCCCCCAGTGCGTCGCACAGCCGCCAGTCGCCCCGGAAATGACATCAGGAGATTCCGAAATGTCACCGCACCGCTTTCAGTGTCTTTGAGCACCACATGGAGCGCAGAAATGAGGTCTTCCATTTTCCCATCGTAATTGGGAAAATCAATCGGCAAGGCCGATTAATCTCTCAGAAATCGACGTTTCTTCATATTTTTACCTGCCATTTCGCTTTTATTCAACCGATTTTAAAATTTTAAAGTGGATGAGATTCGAAATTAAATTACCTTTAAAATGAGCTATATTGGGCAATAATCGGTTCAGTGGTTATGGTTGTACAGGGGGTGAAAGCTATTGTGTGGGACCCTGTACATAACATCCTGAAGAGTTGGTGACTTTTGGCGTGGATTTGACAGGTAGAAATTTATAATTTCGCTCAATGCCCTCTAAATTATTTTTTTCGAGGCAAGTTTATTGAAAAAGCTAGGGAAATTCTGTTTTGAGGTAAGATGCAAATGGAATAGGAGATTGATACAAAATAACCTACTACTGTTGCATTCATACGAATTTGTAGGTCAACGTAATATATGGCGAGTGTGTTGGCATTTCTAAAGCTAGTTCTCCGCATTGAACTGTACACAAATTTTCTTTTCCAACTTGTTCACCGTTCTGATCAATCAGTAAAAATTTTAAAGGCTATAAAAAATAAAAAAGGCATACAACCAAGTAGTCCCTACAGAACTCCGGGCGTTGAAGAGAACTCTAGCACATATTGCCCCCACAAAAACACTTTCTTACGTCATTAATCAGTTGAAAGTTTCCGAGGGGCTACTTGTTTCAAAGTAAGTTGGCGAGAAAAAAGCTATTTTTCTGAAAAAGTTGGATCGAAACTGATCGAAAGAGCAACATACGGATATAATGTATAGGCTCGTAAACTTAAGTGCCCTTTAAATATTCGGCAATGAGCAGACGGGAATTTGACTCATGGGAGTTTGGAAGCAAGCTTGTTGTATACGACTGCATATGAGTCACTTGAAAGTGTGTGGAGATAAGAGGTCGCTTGGCTATTGCAGCCACTGATGCGGGTCATTTTGGTAATGGATGTAACTCTGTATTGGGCATAAAGACGAGATTGATGTGTAGTGGAACATTATCATACTCCACATACTTCCATCCTCTCTAGCATGCTCTTATTTTCCTTTTAAGCTGAACACGGTTGAAGGAGTACAATTGACTGTCACTCATGGCTTTCATAATAACCATCAAACCATCTAATCCTGCGGTCCTCAGGGCGTTCAAGAGAGACTACATAAGGCCTTGGGGTACTGCCGTGCATTGTCACCCATTTCCATAATTTCGAAAAACTTGAGCGTAAACACTGCGAAATTATCTACGTGCAGGTGTTATTTATGTGCTGACAAGGGACTATAATTAGACTTTTGTAATGTAAACTCATATATTATGTTTTTCTTACTCATTCAACTCACTTGTTTATTATTCTTCCGCAGTGTGACAAACTACTTTCTGGTGAATCTGAGCGTGGCAGATCTGCTAGTGACGATACTATGCATGCCAATGGCAGTCGGCAAGGCAATCACCCCGTTGTGGCTGTACGGGGAAATCATGTGCAAGCTCACGCATTATTTACAAGGTAAGTGCATAAGGATACATTATAGTCTTGGCAGCAGTCCATATGACAATGGCTCCAATTGCCACATGAATTATGAGCGGACAGCAGCAGCAGCAACACCAAAGTGCACAACATTTCAATACAGTTTCCTTTGGAAAATCTGACAAAGTAGGATGAAAGTTTGCAGATGAAGAATATACGATATCAAGAACAACACAAGACTTTCACCTCAGCCCACGCACATTCAAAATAATGAGCGGAGGTAAAGAAAGAGGTTCATGGGGCATGAAGGAGAAGACGAGGAAAAGGTTAATAGCTTCCCCTTTCTTTAACTGTCTCGTCTCCACATCTAAATCTAAAAATCCACGTCAACCCAAGCCAACATGTCTAGTCACATGCGCAAAACTGCGTGCAAGGAGAGTCGTTGATTAGAATTAACATTCCTTTTCTTACTTCTATGCCTTCAATTGTCCCTGAAAAAGGGGAAGTTTTTTCTTTAGATGCATACTCACACTCATAGCGGAGCACATCAGAGTAATGGAAGCATGAGAAACTCGTCATGTGAGAAGAATTTGATAATCAGGATCATCATCGCATACAATTTTCATAACCATTATTCTGGCTGCAATTTGAATGATTGGGAGGAGAGCTGGAATGACTACGTTTCTCCCTTCATGTTGAATATTCTTCGAACTTCATTGAAAATTCCAAGGATTTTTCTCTTGTATGCTCACTCAAATACTCATTCATATGGAAAGATATATGGCTGCTGGCACTCACATGGGCGATGAAACAGCCGTTGACGAGCCTTAGATTCCTGAGAAAAATAACAGAAAAAATAGTCAAGATTTTCTTCTTCCCGTATTCTCCTTACCATATGTACCGTGCTGAAAGCATAGATTGAGCTTTATAGCGTCTCCTTAATTCTCCTTCTAGTCTAAAAATATATTTATTGTTACCTTGACAAGGTTATTGTGCTACGTGCGACGTGCGAGCTAGTATAATTCTTTTGGTTAAATTTTCCAGACAGAGAGATAGTTAACAAGAGAAAGAAGACTTAATTGTGAATTTTCCAGGTATAGCCTCCATCCCATTCTTTGTACTTACTGTTACCATTCCTGATTCCTCAGTATTTCTTGTCTGCTAAGAAGATTTGTTGAAAAGATATCAGGTGACAGAAGTTTTATGTTGGGTGTGTGTATGTATATGTGCGTATGTTTGATGTTTCAGACGAAGGGGTAGGCGAATAATAAAATAAGTGTCAGTTGGGCATGAATGACCGTTTCGGAAATTACTAACTTAGGCCACAGAGGTCTGCGTTAGGTAACAATGATTGGAAACCAGCTCTGTAAATGGCATTTGGAGGTAGTAGGTCGATGATAGGTCTAGCCAGTATTGTGTGTCTAATGGTGACGAATCTAGAGAAACCGGTTAACATCGAAGAGATAGTCATGAAAATTAGCTGTTTCCAACTGATTCCCTCCTTATTCAATGTACACAAGAGGATTAAGGACTTATTAGAGACTCAGCATAAAAGTATTATTTGCTTGCCTTTATCCAAGCAAATTCACTTGCGTCATTCTGAAAAGTATGAGTAGCTCATATCTTTCGCCGTATTCCCATCGTGAGCAACTTTCATCAGATGACGCGTGGTGCCCATTCAACTTGCCTGCCAGAAGCATGTGAAAAATAATAAATATTAATACAGAGAGAAACAGCTAAGATATACCCTTGGAACATGCTTACCTTAAAGAACTCCTTTGGTTTACATCCCGACCACTCCAAAAGAGAAGGAGGAAGAACTAAAAGAAGAGGTGGCGATAATAATGCTTTTTTGCAAGCCACGAATTTTCTTTCCATATCCACACGCGCACTTATACATACTTTTTATTGTGCCTCAATTACAGTTTTACTGGCGTGTGGATGGCAGCTGTACCCTGTCCTAAACACAGCTGTGGACGTGCCTGCCACTAGTTGGTGTCGGCAACATCGCTTTTATACGCAATATACAAAATGAAATATCCCCCCGTTGGGGACCAGGATAGTCACGTTGCGGGTGGTGTTCGTTGTTCGTAGATGTGTTAAATAATGGTAACCACACTTCCCCCTTATACACACGGCTGTATACCTTGGGTATACCTGACTGTCCCTAGCCCAACTGATTCAAATGCATACAAAAGTGGTCAAATTTTGTCCTTATTTTAGGGATATGCCTGATGTGAGCATGTGTTGGCACTACTTTTCTATGAAAAACTCAGGGGCTTTGTATGCTTTAAGCATTAAAAAATATACCCCTGAGTCCCGCTCAGTCCTTACTTCACGGACCCCTCTTGGGGGCATGCAAAATTCATACCGTGTGTACAAGCCGGCTTCTAGCTGATTTCACTGAATTTCCTTGAATTGAATATGCCTGAATTTATTTGAATATGCATGAATTTATTTGAATATACTTGAATTTATTTGAATATGCCTGAATT
>JAQIWI010001877.1:0-14365 GCA_034698825.1 Deuterosminthurus bicinctus
TGTCACTCCCAGCCCAGAACAAGTCGTATAAAATGCAAACGAGATTTTGATCTGCATTTCAAGTTATTTCAACCATTGACCGTTTAAATGTTCAGTTTCATAAAAACTTATTTTGAATGAGCGAGAGAAGCTCTCGCTTTACTGACCAGTGAATATCTTATCAGGATCTGGAATCTCTCCACCTTTAGCTAGATCAATGTGTTGCAAGTACTGCTCTACAAAATTCTCTGGCTCCGATTTGTATGTTCCCTTAAGCCTATAATCTGCAATCACTTGCTACAAAGAAACTTGGAATGAAATTAAATTGTTTGTTTAAGATGACTAGATGTTGATTGTGTTAGCTTTACCTCCATGTGCCTTCTGAAAATGGCCATGTTTTCATCCAAATGGCTTAGTCCGAGCATAGAAGTAGTTAGAATTTTGTGTAAGAATGGAAACGCATTGAGGACTCCACCACTGAACTGGAGCGCATTGTTCATTTCAGTAACCCCTTGAACCAACTTGTGCACTTGAGGATCATCATGTTGAAATCGAGTTCCCGTAATTAAAGCCCAAATGATGTTGAGTGCAGGGACGTCAAAGAAATGTGTACTATGGTACATTCCATCCTTTTCAGTCACCCCTTTATCTAAGTTTGTTTGAAGCTCAGCAATCTCCCGTCGAACGAAAATCTCCATATTGTCTTTCTTTCCAAAGCCATAATCCCGAAGGTTCCGTACTGTGAATCGCCGCGATGCTTTCCATACGTTCAGTCCGGCATGAAGGATACCTACGCAATATCCAAAGTTAGATTGTCATTCCAGAAATTTCCTCAAGTTTTCATTGTTTATGCTCTCTAGTTACCAATTCTCTTCCCATACAAACGCAGTAGCAATATATTGTCGTCAATCCTTTCTAGAAACTCATCAGAAGCGAAGATTTTCTTACATTCATCGTAGCCATTCACGACCACTATAGTTATAAAAAAAATTAAATATTAATGAAGGAAATGTTTTGGTTGCGAACTTGGATCATTTCCTACTCACAAGTATTTGTAAAGCCATTTTTAAGGAAGACGACTGGTCCATAAAGTGAAGCATATTTAGTGTACGTTTCGTAAACGTACTTGGAATCATCAAGGGCCTTGTTGAAGAAGTTCCCAATGATTGGCAAACGATATGGTCCTACGACGTGGAATAGTTTTGGTTAAGATTCCATAAAACATTTAAATATTGCTGTTAATATTGTAGGCAAAAACCTGGTGGAAGTTTTTTTCCGTCCTTGTTCCCAATTATTTGCTGCCAGATCCAGTACAAAATTGCGAATGTAACCATGAGTAAACTTAGCATTATGTACTCCATGATTATCGCAAGTTCCTTACTCTGAATAAGAGACTTTACTACTGTACACAGTCACACACAGTTATCACGAATGAAATGGACTCAAAAGGTTGTGGATTGCTCTTATAGTGTGGAGTGTGTTATGCAAGCAATTGTGTGGATTTCATATTGATAATACAATGAATTAGATTCAAATTGTTACACATGCAAACTATGAATCGTCATCAATTCAATTCAAGGTCAGTATATTTGGGTGGTGGAGGTTTGGCAAGGTAGTAGTTCCCTCATGTGCAGACTACTTTTTGTGGGTAGATTTTCCCCAGTCCATTTTTTAAGATACTTGTCAATAAATTTTAACGGCAGACTTATTGTACAGCCAAACCGGTTTCAATTACTTATGTGCAGTAGCAGTTTGAAGTGGAGCTAAAATATTGTGAAATAAAGAGGCTGTGGCAAATGTATCCGTCGTTCATTGGGACGATGGAACTGGTTTGGAAAACACTTATGGCTTAAACAACTCTCAGGATGACCTTGGAATTTTCCCAATACAAATCTGACATCTCATTCGCACTATCCAGAGAGCAGAGAAGGAACTTTCATGTACAAATGAATTACTTTCAAGTTACTTCATGCAGAAGAGCTGATTGAATCTTTTGATAACTACTCGGTTCATATCGCTACGTTCGTCCAGGAAGGAGAGTTGCGGTGATTTGATTCTGAATCAAGTTCTCTAATGTTGAACGAGCGAGCGCTTTAAATGTGAGTTGGAGACTGAAAGAACTGCCAAGATTTTACTGCGCAAAATGTCGAAATCGGTGCCCGAAAACTGTGTTCATTTCTTTAGCTTGGATCATAAATTCCAAATAAATTAAACCGCATGATTGATTCGTCATTTAGGTCATGATCAATCCTTACTTAATTCTAAACTACATCACATGTTTAATCCAATACAGAAAGTGGATGCTACAGTTTACATGAGTTTATGGCCAAAGCTCGTTTGTTTCTAATATCTTAGGTAAATACAAACGAGAATTTGAATTTCAAAAACAATTTTAACAAATTGAAAATAAATAGAATCATGAAATTTACGTCGCAGTGAACAATTTTTATAGAGAATCCTTACTTATTAACTGTAGAACGACTGTAGAGTATCCGAAGGCCATGCCACTTATTCTCTCTAAAAGTTATATACGTACTATATCGGTCCTTTTCCTCACAGCAAAGCTTTCAATAACATTCACAATGATAGCTGTTCAACGACTGTTGTAGAACTTTACTTCTCGCTCACAAGTCTAGTTATAAGCTCCGTATTTTCTACAAGTCTTACTTCTAGAAAGCTAAAACGCTCAGTGTGGTACACGCCAATGAGCCAGTGGGTCTACTAAATCAATAGCATTAACTGTGCTTTTCAAAAATCTAGGGCCAAGCTGTCTGTTGAAATGAAAGACCTTGGAAAAATTTAAATCATGATTTCAAATTCTGCATTGAAATACATACGTTGGTATATTAAGGGCGGTGAGCGGCTGAGAATTTCCGTGTTCACTTGGAATGACTCCACAGGTCAACTTGAGATCACAAAGTCCAAACAGACTTGGAAAAGAGTCATTAAATTAGAAGCATATTTGCTTATGCAATTCCTTTTCGAAGCCTCACAGATCTATCGATTAGCTGGAGATCCTGAAGAACCGCTACCAAATTACATGAAGCTTCTAGCGCAGTGTCTCAGCCGAATTATTACAGCTTTGGTAACTATCGATGTCTGTTTGTATGGGAACAACAAGGCAGCTTTCTTCAATCAAATCGTCCTGTTGAACAAACGCTTTAAAAGTACGTTGTGGATATTTTTTAAATTATTGCATAATAACTTTGGTTGTTCGCAAATTTTGCTGGTTGTACGGTTAGTAGTAAGGATTTGGGTTTTAGCTGTTCAAGGTGGTGACAAGTTGAAAGACAATGTGAAGACTTTGGCGAAAGCCATAAACTTTGTTGCCTTTGTCTATCCGGTCCTGGTGGCGTCTAACTTTCTCCAAGAATCGAACCACTCTCGCTACTGGCATCATCTGGTCGTACCCGAATGCATCTTCCCGTTCACGCTGCCGTTCTTTGGGCTATTGGAGTACATAATCACAGCCTTTTCAGCACATCCTGGGCTCCTGTACCTCTACATGATGATGATGTACTTCAGATCGTCCAGCGCATGGTTGGACTTGGTCATGTAAGCTTTCATTTGATTCCCTTCATACAGAAGACTTCAGTTTATTAAAAAATTTAAAACTAATTTTAGGAAAATGCGTACAAGTTCTCCGACCGAATGGAAACGGAACTTGGTAACATTGTTCCGCACGCTGCAAGTCTACAATCAAATCTACAACAACCGGATGGCAGTCGTCTGGACGTACCAAATGACTGGTATATTTGTGATGCAAACCGTTCTTTCAGTCATTAGCCTTCGAGGAGCGTTTGTGACGCCTTTTCCTGCAAACTGCATGTTTTTCTTTGGAGCTGCATTATGTATGTTCTACACCACCAAAATCTACACGTCCACAGCTACAGCTTCTATCAAGTCTCAAGAGCTTGCGGATCGGCTTCAAAAGTCAAAGTACAAGTACGGAAAGAAAGTTGGGTTATCTCTGAAGCCTTTGTCTGTAGAAGTCCGGCCGTTCTTTGTCATGACTCAAACTACGTCCTTCTCCTACACATGTCAAGTTGTAGATAAAACTATAAGCGTTTTGGTCAGCACATAAATACCGCTTTTGTCTGTGACAAATGTTTGTCCTGCATTGGGACGATAGAACTTGTTTTGATAACATACGAACAATCCTCAGGATGGCGTTTGAACTTTCACAGTACAAATCTTATCGCTTTATCCAGAAAGGGACTTTGATGTACAAATAAATTACTTTCCAGTATACCCAATTGACTGTAAATGACATCAATAAGTGGCCTCTTGTCAAAGCAATGGCAATCAGCAGGCCACAGCAACTACCTAAGCAACCTTGGGCGATTTAATAAACATGTTTTCACCCTATAATACATACGTACATGTATGCACTAGAGCAGGAAAATTTTAGTACTTCAGATAATCTTATGCCGTGAGTAATGTTACACGCTGCGCTGGAGTTGACAAGGTACGACAAGTGCAGGAATTTGTAAAAACAAGTTCTGAACCAACAAAACCAAAGCTCCTCAAGTCACTTCCACTTTGTCTGTCGAGGAGCAATCATCGATGCACATTCAAGTATTTTTTCCAGCTGAACAAATTTTTTTCAGTCAGTCAAATGGCTTGCCCACAAATTGACAAGGACTTAACTCTGAGTCAGGAGGAAGAAGACGCTGTTCATGACACGTGGGAGCTTGTGAGCAAAGACCTGAAGGAGAATGGTGCAAAATTTTTCGTCCAGTAAGTTTATAACTGCTTAACTCATCTGAACTTAATGAGCAAGCAGCGGCTGTAAAGAAAGCGCCTGGAATTGTTATTGTGAAACATGCGTCGCCTGTCAAGCTTTTTGATTTTGTTTACAGTTTTTTCAAATCGTTTCCTGAATATCAGCGGAAATTTCGTGGATTTGCCGACGTTCCTTTGTCTGAACTGGCTAACAACCGACGGTTAAAGGCTCATGGCTACACGGTATTTAATGCCATTAATGGTATAGTGGACAATCTGGACGATCCAGAGGTCCTGTATGAAATGCTACTGAAATCTGGAGAGAGCCACGCAAGGCGCGGTCTAAAATCAAATGATTTTACGGTAATATTCCCTTTGTTTTTTAGTTAAAAACATGTTTTTTAAAAATGCGTTGGTACATTCCAGAATGTTAAGAAGAGCTTGTTGGAGTTCCTGAAGCAAGAGCTTGGAGAGCTACTCACACCTGCTGCGGCACTGGGCTGGGACAAAGTGCTCAACATCATGGTGAATAAGATATCTGAAGGCCTGCAACAATCCTAATGTCTTAAATGAGCTTTTAATTTAAATATATTAGCATCGAGTAGTTAAGTTTTGCAAATTAATCTTGAAATTTGTGAAGCCTTCACTTAGTTTTGCCCAATATTTGTACAAAATTTTGACCACCCTTTGATTCATTTGTAATTTTTACTCGAAATTAAAAGTTATGGCTTAGATAAGATCCAAGTGACAAGTTTATTCCATGCGCCATAACAATGGGTGGCTTTAAAAGTTCAAGTAAATTCCAAGTCTTTTATTACGGCTCGGGTGTTGAATGTTCCTGGGAGAAGCGAGAGCTTTCACTGGAATGGAAGCTTTGCATCTGAAACATAACAAGAAATGGTGCCAAGTTATTTAGAACGCTATCCGTCTTTAAAATCCAAGCTCACTAAACTGTTATTTAGGTCTGAGGATCATCAAAAATCTTACATTGGGTACTTCCTTCCAACCTTTTTGTCCGCGTATAAATAATTGATCTGTCTCGTAAACAAAAGCTACCGTGCCAGAATCCACGTTGTCAATCTGAAAATCAGATCCAATTATTAAATTTTGGGGCTTTGTAATATTTAAGGTGATCATTACATCATAAATGAGATGTTCGAGGAATTCATACACCAGGGCTCCAGGAATGGTTTCTAATGGTTCACTATCTGGCGGTCCTAAAAATAATTCAAACATTTTAGCATAAAATATAATTTCTTTCTATCATTGTGGACTTGCTTGGTCGGGGTGGCCCAGGTGGTCCAGGTTGCCCAGTCGGCCCAGGCTCTCCACGGGCGGGGAGCCCTGGAAGTCCCGCTTCTCCTTTGGCTCCAGCCTCGCCCTTAGCTTGAATCGTCACTTTTGTCCCTTCGTCATTCGATTTTTTTGTGCAATGTACGCAGTGACCTCCAACCCCCGGGAGTCCTGGAAGACCAGCTGGTCCTAGAAAGTTCAACTGTCTCAATCACAAGAATTAAAGAAATTAAATCAGAACGAGACCTCTTGGTCCTTGAGAACCACGGATGAGTTCCAGATCTGGTATTTCAGCTGGTTCTCCTTTATTTCCTTTGCTTCCCACGATGCTTAGCCCTGGTGTCCCCTATCATTAATGACGAAGACATAGCAGCCATTAAACATTTAAGTTGGCGCTACATCGAAAAAATTTGACTTGTGAGAGTAAAAATTGTTACGGGAGCTCCACTTGGTCCAAAGTTTCCCTTATCTCCTGCTTGTCCTTTGCGCCCTCGTCGACCAAGATCGCCTTTTTCCCCCTGCAGGATACATTACATCACACTGGGCCTGATTAATAACCTCGACTTTAGTCTCAAGTGCATTAAGAAGAAGGTTCGGTCGCCTTTACCTTGACAAGGGTATACTGTCCATTTTGTATGATAAACGCAGCATTTTCCCCACTTCTCCCTTTCGCTCCACGTTTCCCGGCAGGGCCCTGAATACAGTTCCATATTTAGCTGCGCTTAACAACTCTACAATGATAATTGAATCCATATTTTAAAAAAAGTTTATATACTGGAGATCCTTGATCTCCCTTGTGTCCTTTGACGTTCTCTGTGAGGACGGTATGACGTCCTAGCAGTCCGCTTGAAACAGTCACATGCGAAGCTCCAGGAAGACCTGGCCTGCCTGGCTCTCCAGCGTGTCCTTTTTGCCCTTTAGGCCCAAATTTACCCTGCTGACCTGCAGGAAATTAAATGCTATTCCATTGGCTGGTTGTTCCAGGAGTAGGCTATAATTTATGAAAACATGCCTGCGGGTCCTTCAGGTCCATGAAAACCCCACTCGCCCTTGGGCCCTTGGAAAGCAAAGTCAAACTGACCGGTTTGACCAATGCCCTGCAATATATTAAGTACTGAACTTGGGGTTTATTTTGAGGAAATTCAATGAAAAAGGGGATTTGGGTATCATTGACATACTATGCATGCTAGTGCTGTAGCATTTGAGATTAATTATTTTGTCGCAGTTTTGTACCACGTGGCACAATGTGAACTTACTTGGAGAAAGTAGGGCACTCTGTCAAGTACTTGATCGTAATCACAGGTGCAAGTTGGTCTTGCAATTTCACCTATTCCCTCTGCTGATGAAGCCTGTAAAATTAATTTAAAATTAGAGTTTGGGCCCATCCGTCTGACTGCTGAGGATTCTTAGGAGTATTCCATTGCAATGACTTAACTTTCAAGGCTTTCTCCATTTGACAAGAGAAACAGCACTTTTATATTGCATTAAATAATGAAAAAATACTTTGACTAGACTTGATGGAGAAGACAAGTTAGTGACTTCTGTAGACCAAAAGCAGTGAACCTTATCTGCCTCTAGGCAATAAATTATTAAATAAGCCAACCAAAAACGATAAATGTCTGATCGGGTCATTGCTTTGCCACACTATTCTATCAACGGACTATGGAATAAAATAATCCTGGAATAATAAAAAAAAATGAGATTGACATTCTGAATAACTCATGCACTAAAGTTATCAAAGGAATGTATGAGTGTGCATGAAGCATGTGAGTGTGTGTGTGTGCTTTTCAACACAGATTTACACTACGAAGAGCATGCATGATA
This sequence comes from Deuterosminthurus bicinctus, assembly GCA_034698825.1. Taxonomy (NCBI): domain Eukaryota; kingdom Metazoa; phylum Arthropoda; class Collembola; order Symphypleona; family Bourletiellidae; genus Deuterosminthurus; species Deuterosminthurus bicinctus. The sequence continues at coordinate 7,822 of JAQIWI010001877.1, forward strand.
AACTTGAGACAACTCGTGCATATGAAGCCCAGTTCAAGCTTTCAATATATTTTAACTATAGTGTCATATAATTTTGACAGGAGATAAATTCAGAGTGAGGACAAAATACTGGAAACCACTTAGTTATTCACTCTGCTACGTTTATTTACCTTTGCTTCATGATCCGTCGCACTGCACAATGAGTTTCTCCATACTACACAACTCCACAAGAGCAAAGTAACTGCAAGTGTCCGGCTACAATCCATCTCCACAGAAGTGTTTCTGCAACACTCACTTGCTTTTACTAATTCAGTCAAAAAAGTCCACAATATTTTAACAACTTGCACACGTACGTGACATGTGGATTCTGTCAGATCTACGACTATCAATGATAACTGCGATAAACTGATCTAGTAGTGCAACCAATTGAGAGAGAGAGAGTTAAAAATATTGGCTTCTTCATCTCTGCCACTTCAATCTTATTTTACAGAGATGAGCTAAGCTCCTATAGCTAGACGAGTTTATCTCATGTGAGCAGCCGGCATGGATGTAGTTTAATGTCATCTTTATCTTTAGGCAAAACATGGTCGTGATCCAGGACGAGTTTAGTGCTTGTTAACTAATTAGAATTTGAATAATAAAAGGTTTTGCAATCGCCTCATTACGGATATAATAACCTTCAGAATGTCTCATAGCTGATCAGTTTAAATTACATTCACTTGGCTCTGACTAAGATACCAAAGCTTTCAGCACAGCAACAACAATTATTTATTATCGTCTTATTGCACTCGGTGCGACCAATGAGAACATTATAAAAGTCAGACCCCTATTATAAATCACGCCATAATACTGACTCAGCATGATGCTTGATTTCGTCTTCGCTTGATTTTTACAAAATATTCAACAGGGGCCCTAGTGACCCCGCCATGACATTTCCAAGACGGTGGTGGATGCGAGTCCGACAGCTCCCATTCAAATTCTCGTAGTAATGCCACGGTGAATAAGAAAACTGCCACACGTCCCACCGATTCGCCAGGACAAGCTCTTGGACCTGGAATCACGTTTTCATTATTCAATATTGAAACCGCAACAGCTGTCTAGTTGATGGTAGTAAAAATGTTACCGTAAGAGAAGGTCAAAGTCTTGTCTCTGTTGACAATTTGACTACCACAATCGCTTAGAAAACGACTTGGTTTAAATAACATGGGATCCTCCCACAATTCTTCGCTTTGATTTATACCAATGTACAGTGGGATCATGTATGTGCCCTGTAAATGTAAAATAATTTTGGTGCTCATATGATCGGAAGAATTGGGAGCATACATCTCCAACCTTTATCAAGTTCATTCCTCCCAGCCGGCAGTCTTGAGTGTTCGTTCGGAGGGATGCGGGTACAATACTTGAAAGCCTCCAGGTTTCTTGTATAACAGCTTGAGTGTAAATCATTCTGCAATAGTATTCAATGGGATACATATAGTTGGACTCTTTAGTAACCAAACTTTTTGTGAGTGTCTGTGGACAAAACCTCTTGCGATGCTCGTAAGTTGGTAATCCATGAGGCCCAACGACACGATCGATTTCGTCCTGAACTTTTTTTTGTTCTTTCCTATTGGAGGCCATGAAAAGAATCAAATGCTCAATCGTGACGTGGATGGTGTCAGATCCGGCCCCGATCAGATCGCGAATTGTAGTTTGAAGGTTTTCAACTGAAATAAAAATCGGACGCATGTCAAAAATTGGCAACTGTACTGCTATTACTACTATGACTATTACAAGTGAAATAATTGGGATTGCTCCCTTCATGTGCTTCCACTTCTTGTAGGAAACTGTCCATTAAGTCCCGACAGTTTGAGCCTTCCTTTGCCCGCCTGTTACGCTCATTCTGTCAAAAATCCAACATGAATAATACGAACATAACACCTCAAACAAAATTAATATCTTACGGAAACAATGTCGTACAAGGATTGGCAACATTTTATATTTTCTCGCGCCGATGGTATGAACATCGGAAAATACTTTAAAAAGGGGAAGAAATCAATGGCGGACAAGCCCACGTTGATGTTGTCATTGGCGCAGGTAATCATTTCTGCAAGCCGCTTTTCCAAGGGATCATCTTGAGAGGGCTTCCTGCTGAATATCATCTTGAAAACCGAATTTAAAGTGGCTTGTTGCAATACATGGTTAGGAGAGAATATTGTATGATTATTTGTGCTGTCTTGTGTACGTTCCCTCAGATCGTTTAACACGATATCAACTTCTTCTGAAAATAATTCCTCCACATGTGATACGTCCAAAAACCCGTGGTCTCGAAAACCTTTAACGACAATCTTCCGTGCGGTTTTCCAGTATGGGCCGCTGCCAAATAAGATGCCCAATGGCTTCCCAAAACTTGCCAAGTAAATGTAATGGTCATCTTCCACCCGGTTCAGCCATAGATTGGAGCAGAAAACTTGTTTAACTGTTTTCAAGTCCGAGCAAACGACGGCACCTGGAAATTTCCAGCGGGCTTATTACTCCGTTCAACTTTTGAAAATGTTTAATTTGACATTATGCAAATTCTCATACGGCCAGCAGATTTCCAGTTTGTGATAAAGAAACAACGAAAAATTGTACTCGAGTAGTGCTGCAGTATAGCAAGTGCTGCTTCGTATGGTGCTGTGCCATCCCAGAATACGGTACGAAGTTTCCAGGCTACGCCCAGTGAGCCTATAGAAACGTGCAGAAAGCTAAAATATCTGTCAGAAATAGCTTATGTAGTCGCACACTTTTAAAGTACTTACCCCAAAAACCAAAATCTTTGGACCGAATAGGAGGCGACGCCGGCAAGTTTTCACCTGGAACGCTATGGGTGACTTTACTGGCCACAAAAACGTAAGACCGAATCAAAAAAGTTATGACGATGACTAAGACAAAACTGGTGACGAATAGCTGTGAAATCATTCTGACCGATTTCTAGATGCTAGAAGCAACAGCGGCGGGTACTACAATGACGGAAATCCAGTCAAGGAATGCTTAGATTATTTGCCCTTGCTTATATAATCTTCCCATTAAATGTAATGAAGCCATAAGGGCAAAAATATTTTATTCGAAGCGAAAATAAACTATTTATTTAATGTAGACTATACACTATACAAAGAGCGAGTGGATAATCCTAATTATAACGTGTAAGATTATAACCTGAAGTTCGTCCCTATTTATGTCAGTAAATTCCTGAAATCATTATAATTCATCAAGCGATAATATCTTTAGCCGAAGGAACGTTTATGCAAGTCATTTTGGACGTAAGAAGCAAGCGAAACCCGTTCAAACTGGAATTGCAATAACTAATTGCACGCCTAGCTATAACATTTTTTAGCACAACTTTTACCCATGCAACTTTATGTTTTCTTTAATTACGTTAAGAAATCTGAGAATCAGTGTAACTGACTGTCCAAGTCCATACGCCAATTGCGGTTTGTAATTGCATGTGTTTCATCATGTTCCGGAGGGCGTGAAAAACTGGCTTTTACAGACCAACTATTGTTATGTTGCAGAAACGCGATAGTTCACATCATAATCTTGCTGCTGCCATTCAAGTACTGCACGATTAGTTTCCATTACGTGGGAGAAGTTCACATGCTCGTCAAATGGGTAAAAACATTGTCAGCTCACCATTCTATGCATAAATTGCAGCATTGGTCAAAAAACGTTCTCAGTTGTTTATCTTGAAACTCAGCTTGGATTCGCATCCGGTTTCATGTGTGAAAATTTATGCAGATATATGGAAAGTCCACTTATTAAGTGGATTTCTAAGTGGATTTAAGATTTCTGCTCTAATGGACTAATTATCTGATAACTGGCAACGTCTTTAATTATCCTCTACCCATCACATGGACATTGTGTTTATAAGAACCTGAAATCGTTAGCCAGCTTATAATTTAACTTCAATCTTTGACCTTCTCAGCCGGTTCTAATGAATGTGAAAATGTGGCTAGGAGCTCCTAAACGATGAAGATTTTTTCAGATGCCAACACAGAAGAATCCATTTCGATCTGTAGACGCTACCAGTGCAACATTCAGACTGTGTCTCATCGGAGAACTTGGGTTTCTGCTGGTCTCAACTGCCAAAGCGGCAAACATAAAGTAAATAAAGACCATTTACAAGTTCTCATATGAATTTGTGCTTATGCTGTCCTCGCAAAGGAGCCTGGCCGACGTTTACAAGTTCGTCCGTCGCTCCTATTTTCTAGAACTCGTATTGCTGTAAATCCTATGTAAGCCAACACTTTGATCGATTTCACCAGTGGGTTTTACTTCTAGACATCAAAAGCATTTTGTACTTAATCATGTAAGCATTGAATGTAATTACCTCAATAAAACGCAATCTAATATGCGGGAAAATATGTTTTAGGAAAATGGGAAAGAGCCACGAGACAGAATGGAAGAGGAATCGACTCACATTGTTCCGAACACTGCAAGTCTACAATCAAATCTACAATAATCGCTATGCATTCTTGTGGACGTACCAAATGGCTGGTATATTTATTATGCAAGTCGTCTGTACAGTCATCAGCCTTCGAATGGCATTCGTCATTCCATTTCCTGCAAACTGCATGTTCTTCTTCGGAGCGGCAGTATCAATGTACTATTTTACAGGTATCTACATGGCAACTACTGCAGCAAGCACCAAGTCCGAGGAATTTGCGGATCAGCTCAAGAGGTCAGGATCTGCGTACAAAAAGAAAGTGGGGGCATCAATGAAGCCCTTGTATGTCGAAGTTCGGCCATTCTTTGTAATGACCAAAACTACTTCCTTCTCCTACACGAATGAAGTTGTAGATAAAACTATAAGCGTTTTGGTCAGCTTGTAAAGAGCTCTCGCACATTGCTGCATATGGTAGATGTCCAGTTTTAGTCTCACCCGAGTTACCCTTATGTTGATTTAGATTTCATCATATTCTGCTTTCGTGTAACTGTACACTTGCTATTTAGATTCTCATAGGTTGAAGTATCAAGTGTTATAGATGTCATCTTATACAAATAAATTTAAATATCATGTAGCCATTCCACTGTCTTTGTAACAAAGGCAGTGGAATTTCTGCATTTGTAGGTAACAGGAGTCCTTAGCCTTAGAGTGAAGTGCGCCGAGCTGTAAGTCGTACAACTGTGTCACTATTTAGGGAATAGGTAATTTCTCAAACAATACAATGATTTAGTGTTTCACATTAAATAGTTGGTATTTAACTACAAACTGAGTGTGTGTAAAAAGTACTTTGCACATCCTGATGTTTAACTTTAAAAGAACTGTGCCAGTGTTGGACGATCGAAAGACATCATGAACTTGTTTTACGTTTGTTCTTACCTAATATTTGAGGAGTTCAACACTACAACTTTGATTTGCTTGACAATGATTGTCTTCTATGTACTCGGTGTTGGTATGGGCTGTTGCAACATTTTGGTAAGTCGGGAAACCGTCCAACTTATGAACACTTGGCGTCAGGTTGTCCAAATTCTTGGGCAAGTTCGACGAAGGCCAGTGGACATGTTGCGTTGAGTATTAAAGTTGTAGGAATCGGAGGAGTTTGTTTATTGGCTCCATTGGTACTGTCTGTGCCGCTGGCGTTTTCTGATCTGCCTGTTTCGATGCAATATCAAATGAGACAAATGTTTCCGGACTTGCCGTAGATCTGGTCTCAACTCATTTTCTATCCATTCGAATTGATGGCTGGAGTGTTCACAGCTCTGTTTGCAGCAATTGGCGGCTGCGTTCTCAATCATCAGCATTGGCTTGGTTAATTTTCTTGGACAGACCATGCGGTAAATTGATAATGCCTACATGTAAACTTATCGAATTCTTAAGACTATTTGTGCCTTTTGCAGTGGATACTCCTTAAACACGGCTGCGCAGTACGAGCAAATTCGAGAAATGTTTCTGTTTTTCAAAGTTTACAACGCAATACTGGACGTTTGGTACAAGATCGTGAGTCGTGACTCGTGACTCCTCTCGGATTATTTGTAGCTTCCAGTGCCATCGTCGTTTGTCTTTACATTACTTTCCGGCACTTCGAGCTCCCATTTTACATCTACTTCTTCTGCCCCTACGCGGCTTCGGCTATGTTCTTATTAGAGTTTGGACTTTGCTACGATGGTCTAGTTGCAATCAATGCAACTGAAGACACAGTAAGCAGACTGCGGTACCTTCACACCAAATGCTTCAGCCGAATGTCTGCAAAGGATCAAGCAACGGGATTAAGGTGGGGCAAAACAATGGAACCTGTGGTTTTTAACGTTGGTATATTCACCGAATTTAATACAACTGTGCCACTCGGTCTATGGGATGAAATCCTGAATCAGCTTGTCTTTCTGCTCCAGCTTTAGAATGTTGCTTTAGAATGTCGATGACAGTAACTTTATTATGTACTTGACTAAGGTTCTTTCTACGCTTCATTTCATTTCGTAAGTAAATGTAAATGCTTTATTCAACGGGCCTTACCCATGTATTAAGTAAGTTTTACATCAATTTTAATTTAGACAAGTGCACAGTGTATACTTGTGGACTACTTTTGTCCACACCTTGAAGCGAACG
>JAQIWI010001878.1:0-14355 GCA_034698825.1 Deuterosminthurus bicinctus
TATATTGTCTTAAACTGATTATTACTGAATAGAATATTTACAGAGAGCCGTAGCTCAAGACACCAAGATTCTTAATTCCACTCATTTAAATTCCATGATCTTGTACGTAAAGCTTGCGCTACGATTATTACTTTCACCAAACTAGAAAGCTGGTACAAAACTTTCTCTCATTTCAATACATTACAAAACGTTGAAATCGTGACATGATTCCAATTTAAACTTCAAAATGGCGGCAACCAATGAAGATGTAAAAATTCATTTCTAATATAAATGACGTGGAATTTGAACTACTTAAAGGAGAAAGCTTTGAGGGATCGGGAAATGCATGAAAAAGGCCGGATGATTTGCTTTTATTAGAGCGGAGAAATAGAGGCGAGATTAAGCATGTGTTGCATTAGAGACTCGCCATGGGATTCCGCATGAATTCGTCTCCAACAGTCTTCCCATTAGTCTTTCTCCCTTTGGCTTTCACCAGAGGAATAGCCTATTTCCTCATGACCCCAACAGTCCGTTGGACTTCCTTGCTCATCAGATATCCTCTCAATGTTTGTTCGGATGTTGGTAGTAGTAGTAGTAGTAGTAGTACCAATGACAATAATGATACGCTCACTCATTACTTTCCCCCTTTTCCATTGACCCACACAACGGACGTTGCCAACAAGCTTGCCGCCTACGTGACCTGAATAGCTTCCTCACTCCACACATCTTTGACGTCACTATTGAATTTACATCCTTAATGAGCGGTCACTTACATCCTCCTGCTCCTCTTTTACGGAGGCATGAAAGCACATCATTTATAATCAGACACTCCTGCCATTTCAATTTCAATGACCAAGGAGGAGAGAACGTGATGATGGGATGGGAAATCAATGGGTGTAAATCACTGCCATAACTCCCAAATGTTGGCACCTTTCTCCACTTTCACCAACATAAAACTTGCACCTGAACCTATGAATTTTAACGTCCTTTCTCTATCAAACTTTCTATCCATGCACCTTCCTCCTCTAATTTCAACCCTACGCTTTCCATCTCGCTAACTTTCCCCGTGAGTTCCAAAGCTCGGAGACTAATTGCGATGATTTTATCCTGGAAAGCGGGGCTGCCAGAAAAACAAGTGACATCATCATCATCATATGGGCGGAGAAAGCCATTGTATTGGGAACTATTGAGCCACCGGACTCCGTGACTTGATGGAAGGGAAAGCTCCGTGACTTGATGCGAGTAAAAGCAAGTTGTTGGAGGGAGGGAGAAAGAGACAAGCAAGTTGTCGGACTGCATAAAGAAGAGCGGTAAAGCTTGGCTGCTGCCACTGCAGAAAGCTTTCACTCGGGAACAGTATAAAGAAAATAGATAATAATCCGCTTTTTGTCTTCCTCACTGTGAGACAATCTCAAGAGGGAAAACAGAGCGGTCCTTTCTCCGTGTTGCTCAGTGCGAGTGACGGCGCTTTGCACAATCTCTAGCACTATTGCTTTGTCTCATCTGGGCTGTAAGCGCAGCTCGCGGCAAACAAGGACTACGTGGTCTGCTGCTGTAGGTCTACTCTATAGTACATATACAATAAATGTGGAATTCCAAGTGGTCTGGCTTTTGGAGCTTAATGGGAAATTATATGGAGCTCAGGTGAGGGTCCTACTCACGTCTGCCTGTGCATAGTCACGATTTTAATCACTCTCTAGTTCCATTTACTGCTCCCGGCGTAGGTTTTTTCCCTGGCCTAAGCATGTACCCCGAGTGAAAATGAGTTTGTCATGGGGAAAATAAGCCTTATTTGTAGGTGTAATCAGCTGCATTATAGATGAACCAAGTTGCATTATGGGTGTAATCAGGCATTTTATGGGTGAAAGTCTTGGTGTTTTTTGTCTGAATCAACGGTTATTGAAGGTGACAGAAATGTTATTCAGGGTGACGGCGATGCTATTCAGGGTGAAAGCAATACTATTTAGGGTGAAGGCTATGCTATTCAGGGTGAAAGCAATACTATTCAGGGTGATGGCAATGCTATTCAGGGTGAAAACAATGCTATTCAGGCTGACAGCAGGGATATTCAGGGGAAAGTGATGTTAGTCAGGGTGAAAGCAGTCTTGTTGCTGATGGGCAAACTGTTGTACAGATGGCAAGTTTGAGTGGATTTTATACGAAATCAAGCTCATTATAGTTAGAAAGCAGCTGGTTTTCAAAGCGTAGTAGCTCTACAAGTAAGGACAGACACATGAAATCACAAAAGCCACCATCATGGACAAAAGTGCTTACGCCAACGCTTTCCCCATTTAAATAAACGTATTTAAATGGGATGGGAATATTTGAAGGAACGTCTATCTTTTTAGACAACGCCATGTGTCACCTTCCAAGACACCTCCACAGTTGAACAACTTTGTTGAGGGGATGCGAGGATTTGAATTGTGTGAGTTGATTCAAGGGAGCAGATTAACCAGCTCTGACTAACTGGGAGAACAAGAGTTGTTGAGTGGGAGCGAATAGAATTATCCAAGCAGCAAAGAGAAGCTCATTCTCACTCCTTTCTCCCACAACTTTCACCCGCTAACTTGTGCAGTAACTTTTGGTAGTATGAGGGCGGAGATGGGAATAAGCAAAAGATCAGGAAAACGATGGCGAGGGGAGCTGTATGAAGGTGCAAAAAAATAGAAACTTTTATCCCACAACACGAAATGGCGATATTCTGTCAATATATACATATATATATATATAAAGGCTCCGGCTCTATGACAATCCATGCTCTGCATTGAAAGTAGCTTTGCAAAGCCTTGACACGATCAAGAGATCCACGTTGTTGGATGTCAAGCCCATGCATTATCCATTAGATGAGCAAAGTGGCCATTGTGCCAACTTCCTCACCCGCAGCTTTCACCTAATAATCATGACGAATGCTGACGAGGCTTTAACCTTGATGACAATACACCTGAAAGGCCAACAACACAATAGAAATTCGGGTCAACAAACTGTGCACAAGTATAATCAGCTTTCCACATAACCATCTCATATACTCGGGAGTAAAGCCTCGCAATTTTTATTCCACTCCCCCATATAATATGCTGGCTCTGCAGTATGTAAGATGATGATTGGCTCAGAATATTGCCCAATCTCCTAACCTTACTAGCATGACATGACATCCAGCATGCAAAACAAGCTCCTCGTATATAATACCATCCAGACATGCTGGTGCATTTCACGCTTTACTAAACATAAACACACAATCTTGTATAGTAGTACTATTTCAGGCTCTAAACCCATTTTAAATGTAACCATAGTACAGGTCTCCTCCGCGCGCGTACTTGTTATATATTACAATCGAGCCAAACCTCAACATGCCTCATTTATTTTGACAAGCAATTCCTTAGAGATAAAGGAGAATTCAAGCTACTTTGACTTTCTCCTTTGTACTGGCCAACTATTTAATTAAAATTAGCCAGCAAGAACTTTCTCCCCGTGCTCACACTCTTCTGCGTGTGTGTGTGTGTGTAGGTGGAAATATTAAAATTCCCACTAGTTCCCTCCCCCTCAATTTCCAAAGCTAGAGGATTTGAGAGTTTTTACTTTACTTTGTGAAGGAGCTTTGGCTTGGTACGGACATTGAGGGAGATAGAAGTGGTGGTGAAAATGGCATGAATTGAAAACAGGTTTATGTTTGGATGGAAAAAGGGAAGAAAGATTCCTTATTTTAGCCTGGAGATTGGAATGGGAAAAGCCGGAAGACGACTGTAAGGTTTCCCTTTAACACGCACCGTCACACACTTACAAAAGCGCTACAGGCACACACACACACACGTCTCAAAGCTGAATGAAGTAAGTTTATATACGTGTGTGTTCTTCTACAGTTGTTGAGAAAAGAATGAAGAATCAGTAATGCTAGTCCCAAAGGATGAAGGGAAAGTGAGTTGATACGTTCGTGTTGGTTGGAGATAGGAGAGGAAAAGCGAGAGAGAAAGTGAGCGAGGGATGCAGGTCGGAGCTGCTGTCGGACGACCGCATGTGCTTTCACTCTGTCTGGCTGGCTTGGTACAACTGGTAGCAGGAGTCTTGATGAGAAGTTGTTCATAGACTCACTGTCCTCTCCGGTTTCACTACGTCTTTCCTCGTATACTCTGGCTCATTTTCCAGAAGACGACTACAGTTGACACGAGACTGGCTTCTATTTTCTATCCTCCATCACCTCATTTTCTTCCTCGTAACTGGATCGTGAGAGGTAATCTGACACCTTCGTTACTATTATCTCTCAGTCAGCTTTGTCATCAATTTTAAAAGTGAAGAAGAAAAGAACAATTTTGTGAAGAGGGGCGTACTGTGTTTTTAAAAATAAAAGGTGACTTGACAAAAAAACAAGTGTTGGAAAATGTCCACATAAGTCCTGTAGAGATGTGAACAGGTGTGCTTTAAAATTGATAGGACGAGAAATAAATTGGTGGCGGCGGCGGCGGCTGTTAAAGTGCATTTGATAATGTGAAGGCTACGAGGCAGACCAGAGGTATCCAGGGATTCCACTCAATGCTATGTGGATAATAAAACTGACAGGACAATCTAGTTGGATGTGATAACCGCAACAAGGACATTGTGTCAACTCGAGTCAAGTCGAGCTTTGAATATAGTTTCAAAGGCGGTACAAAGCTCCTCTCTTTGTAGAGGGTTCATTGGTGGGGAAAAGTTTTCTACCGATTTCCCGTCTACTGTACTGCTTGCTGTACTACTTGACAAAAAAAAACTTTCTCTTCCGGCCACACACACATTTACACGACGCGATTACGAGCATGTACTTGCACTCATACCGGTGTCACTTGACAAGCTCCCTTGAGCAGTGTAGTGGGACGAATTGCCATGCAAAGCACGAATGACGCTGGAAAGTTTAGTTCTCTCAATATGTACGTATGTATACCATGTAGAAATGTTCATTAGTTTATCAGATCACTATTCAACTCTTCTTCCACACTTGCTGGTCCATTTGCCGTGATGAATTGATATGTGTTCATATAATATTCAATGCTTCCCATGCTCCACTCGCTCCTTGGTTTATGACGGGAGCAAGTACGTACTACTACTACTTCTGCCGGACCAGATCTCAAAACTTGGTGAAGATCCAAAAAAAAATTGGTGACTCATATTCGTGTAAAATTTTACGCATTCAAGGCTCATCGGGTGTGGAGTGGAAAACTTGTTTTTAAAACTTGTTAATGAATAATTTTATTTGCTGGCAAGTGAGAGTGGATTGGAAAGGGAAATATGAAGCAGGACTCCACCAAGACCTATTTACACTTTTTCCAAGGCATTGGAATTGGGGCGTCCGGGGCGATGCTTCATCAGTATGTGGCCTTTGCGGCTGTTATCATCGCACTCGTAAGTCTTTAAATCCACTCAAAGACCTTTGATGTACTACAATGCTGGATATATCCTTTTTGTCCCAATTCAACAGGCTCTCCCCCATTGTCAATAAAACTTGTTACCTTTTTTTTCACGCTTTCAAGCCCCACAACCTCTTGTCAAAGAACCATCATGATTTGATTGTCTATCTCTATCTCTCTTTCAATGTGGCTACATTCCAGATCGCATTCATATGGAGTTGCCTGGATGCTCAGGATGATCGGAAGGATGATGATCAAAAGACTCTGGACAAAGCCACCCAAGCCCCCGAACTGTTCACAAAGTACCAGAAAATACTGAACGAGGAAGGCACGTAACAAACTGGACGTAATATGGGCGTATGTCTGAGTACGTGTGCGTGTGTGTGTGTGTGTCCGTTCATAATTCCATTCCAACAGTCAAGTCTAATTAAATTCTTGCTTGTGTGCGGAGGTGGAGGAAGCAAATGGACTTTTAGAGGAGAGCGTTGAGGGGTGTAGAGAAATTAATTTCTTCCTTTGCTCCCTCACATATATGAAGGCTTTTGTAAAGCTTGTTGTAAGGCTGCCGCAAGGGAACTTATACTTAGTCTCGGAAGCTTTTAGCGGGGCATTTGGACCCCATATGTAGGAATGTACGTAAGTGCACTTTCACCCGGTGAAAGCTTGCATGAGAATCAACTCAAGATTAAAGTCTAATGGTGACAGGAGCTTTCCATGTCTAAATCCCATCAGGGTGGCTTCAAGTGTTCATCAATTTCCAACCAGTTTCAGAGATAGTCAGCTCAAGTCTGATGCATTTAGCTCCCGTTTTGTAGTTAATATTCCATTGAATTTACGTATATACTCCTGGAAATCTCCCCTTCTTCCCCCGGATAATAGAGACATGGGAAGTAGACCAAGCCAATTTATCAAAATGTCAGTTAAAAAGTCAATGAGGAATGATGATGACGAGGATGAAAGAGATGTTCCCATTGATCACATCCGCATCCTTTTCTTTTCATACGATACAACAAGATGAGTCTAAGTTTTATCCTCAACTTGTTTCCAGTATATAATGTCTGTGGATGACATTGTAAAATCAAAGGTGAAGCATATAATTCAGTGAATAAAGGATAAAGGAAGTGCAGTGGGATGAACGGAAAGGAAGCGGAAGGAATATTGCTTTGGGTGGGGAAGCAACTTACTTGATGTAACAAGATTTGTTCATTTGCAGACGAAACAAAGCTTCGGGAGTCCTTCTCCTTCAGTGCTAAAGATATAGCCAAATTCAATCGTCTATTCCAGCCAGAAAAATATCCGTACCCGCCGCCCGAGTCCGAGTTTAGTGAAGAGCAAGACGACATTGTGCCAGTTCATATCAGCAAAGCATGTAAGTCAACAACACTGCTGGCCTTCCCCTATCTTCCTTTCTAAGCTTTCTCCACCAATTGTGTGCACAAGCACTCCAAAACATGTTGTTGTTCCAGCACTCAACCAGCTTGATATTAGTATGGTACCTTTCCCTCCCTCGCACAATTTCCCGTCCACCTCACTCACTCACAGTCAGTTCAATCTCCATTGTCAAGAGCAGTCGCCCTTGCTCGAGTGGCTAGTCCTACGTATGTATATAAAATGGAGTGAAATTCTCAACGTTTACTATTTACCAGTTTCACTATCAAAGTATATAGACACTTGTTATGTCACCATTTACCCGTTCAAATTGAACGTGAAAATCCTATCAATTCATGCCCTCCTGACCTCCCAGTCTATTTGTACTCTTGGTGTCTACACGTCAGGAACGTAGATCGGACCTTGTAGATAATGCTCTATACATTTAATCCAAATATGTACGTACGTACGTACTTTATACAAGCCCTCTTAACTTGATTTGTACGACTGGACATGGTGGAAAAGAAGAAATTTATATGCTGGTCGTGTTTACATTATTGTTGTTGAATTCCAGGGAATCCATACAAAAAAAGACAGAGTTTATGTCCGGCGGGAACGTCACGAGAGTATTCTCCAGCCCGAAGGTCCTCCGTCCCCGTTCCTCCTTACATTGTGGTCAGCAGTCCAACGACGGAGAAGCGCTCGCTCAACAATTCAAGGAAAGCTAGAAAAGAAGTTGAGAAGGCTCTAGCAGCAGCAACAGCATCATCATCATCACCACCAGATCAACCAATAATTGTGGACGAAAGACCTCCAGCTAATACTACAGATACAGAAAAAATCAAATCTAAGAGAAAGTCTAGCAGTAGTGGGAGCAGTGGTGAAGTGGCACTTACAATGGTTTAGTTAATTGCAACAAGAACAAGTGGCAGTATTGACAAGAACTCTTGAAATCAACTTATGACCAAGACACTGAAATGAAAAGATTACAGATGGAGCATATAGTCGTCACGTCAGCCAAGTTAATTAAATTAGACCTGTAAGATATGATTGGCGTTCATAAGTACAAATACGACAGCTGGAAAAAAACTTGAGCCACAAACAGACACACGCACACACATCCTCCTGTACATATACAAAGTGAACCCAGCCGGTGGACGTGCAATAATAAATTAACCGCAAGGTCCATTCATACAAAAGCTTGCCAATTCCACCACCACCACACTAATATAGTAGCTGGACCCAAGGGCGATCCCTTTTGGGAGCAATAATATAGATGCCATCATCGGATAATGCTCAGTGAATTTATGTGGGAAAAAAAGGTGAAGAAGAAGAAGGGACCGAGAAAGAAACGGGAGACTTTCCTTCGTCCACCTAATCCCATTACAACTGTCAGTTTCACCCAATCTGCCTACTCTCGTCAGACCCAACTGATATACATTGATGTTGATGGGATGAGTTTATGAATTCTCTACATAAAATATGCATTTATTTTCCCAGCATTATTCACTAAGGGTAAGACTCTATAAAGCTCTCTCCTTTGCTGGTGTGCACATGGATTTGGTCATATTGATTTTTTTCCGGGCAACAGGCTGGCAGAAGCTCCTTCATCAGGATCAGGAAGAGGAAGAAGACGAAGAAGAAGAACAAGATATAAGAATCTTGTGCATATACGTCAGAGCAATCGTCCAGCATGTCGCAGAAGAGTCGTCTCAAAATTTCCCACAGCTGTTCCTCGAGCAAATCCCTGGAACGGGCTCCAGTTTATTTTTTATTTCTCTTCCACGTCGTCGTCGTCTTCGTATACGACAGCAGCCCACATGAGCAATACAGGGAAGAGTAGAGACATGAATCAATTAGTCTTGTTCGTACGTAAGTAATAAGTAATTAGGCTGCTGGTCTTAAGCAAGGGCTAGTGTAGTTATTGGACTCGCTAGTAATAATGCTGGAATCACTAGGACACTAGTAATATTGGACCCACTAGGACTAGTATTGGACCACTAGGACAAATTTCGGGCCTTTAGGACTAATATCGGACCTGTAGGACTAATATCGGACCTGTAGGACTAATATCAGACCTGTAAGTCTAATATCGGACCCACTAGTTCTAATGTCCAAGTCCCTAGGACTATAGCGTTGGACTAGCTAGAATTTTTATAGTCCAAGTACGGATGACTCCAGCCAGGTTTATTCACTGTGGATAATGTTACGTGGAAACTCTAAAGATTTAGCTTTAGATTCTTCTAACAATGATTTATGACAGCCAATTGGGATTGTTGGACATTTAGTGAGGTCGTTACAAAAGAAGCCCTTCGTCCGCCATCATCACTCACATGATTAAAGCCAAGGGAAAAGGGGGTTCAAGAGGTGAAAGTCTATATGTATACGCACGTCCAGCTGTAATACTTTCACTAGTCTTAAGGGACGATATCTTTTTAAATCTCTTCTTCATCATATAGACTTGCCTTCTCATGGCAGCAGCAACAACAACTATATGAGCTATTCAGTCCCTTCACGTACAAGAGAAACACATACACACACACATCTCCAAGTATCTAACACAGACAAACAAACACTCAAAAACACGACCCGAGTGCACACACTTAAAAACACGGCGATAACACAGGCGCACACATGGCCCTAACTCTTTAAATTGCATTACACACTTTCTCTCCCTCACTTTCTCTGTACATTTTCATGTTATATGGAGCGGATGAATGAGTAAGTGAGGAAGCAAGTGGTACAGGAGCCAAATCCCCTTTCACATGCCCTCAGAAACTATATAAATAGAAGAGAAAGTAAAGCAGAGTGAAAGCTTAACGAGAGAGAGCGGATAATATTACCGCTTTCTCATTCAGTCCTCGTCCGCTCACAGCAGTGAATGCAATACTGATATTAATACAGCTGAGGATTAAGATGAGAGGGACAGGTTGTAATGATGCATACTGTATATTCAAACGTAGTACATTACATTTCCATGACCCGCAGCAGCATGAGCATAGAAGGGGAGAGATGAGTAAGGAGACGCCCAGCTTATTCACTGAGGACTGTTGTGATCACTGGGAGGTTTGGATGTTGATTTTCAAATCCTTCTCTTCTTGTTCTTCTCCTTCATCCAATACAAAACTACTACTGCTCCTGACAAGACACAAGATTACATGTGAAATTAAATCCCAAACTAACGGGGGAGGGAATGATGGGATGCTTCAGTCTGCTGTCGATCCTTTTCTCGCATGGAAACCTAAAAAGGTGCAAACATGTAGAAAATTAGGGCATCAAGACGACTTGAGTCTTGCGCTATATGCTCCTCCGCACAGTAGTGCAAGCTCAATTTTTTCCACACGAAAACACGTACATAAATACACGCACTAACTCACACACACGCACTAACAAGCAGACCCACGTACCTCAGATACACGCACTAACATTGACTCACACATAGACGTCTGAACCCAACTTTTGTAATGAAAGGTGAAACTGAAGCTGAAGACGTTGAAGAAGAACGATATGGTGATTGAGTCATTTTCGCTTTAATATCACCACCGTCGACACCACAATGAATTCAATGAATGGTGTGGAAATAAAAAAGAATGTCAACTTTGCTTTATAGTGCAGAAGAATGAAATTATTATTATTATTCAAGGGCAAAAACAAAAGCTTGAATTTAGCTGTGTACCTCGTCAGGTTACTGAGAATTACTAACTGTAGCACTCATTGTGATACTCTGTTGAACAAGGAACAAGTATTAAAATGAATTGATCAACTTGAAAATCTGCTGGAATTATTGCTTATGTCGCAATGCTATAATTTTGCAAAGTCATATCGCTTTTGTTCATAATGACCCAGAAAATCTCCAGCTCCCGCTGGATTCCGTCAGACCAAGCAAGTGGTTAAAACAAAGGAATTTCCAAATCTCAGACATCATGGTGGCTTTAAAGTTGAAAGACGTCGTAAAAGGGGAAATGAATTCACTTCTTCTCATCATCTGTCTCAACTTGAAATGGACTAGAAAAATGAGAGAGTACTATAACCTTGGAATTTATTCGCTCTAGAGAGTCAACTTGAATCTCGTATGTGTATCTATTAAAACCTCTGCACCATTGTCATTACGTGCACGAGTGAGTGTTAGTTTAAATGAGCAGGTCGAGATTTTTTTGCTTAATGGCTGTCTTTATGACTGGCCCTTTGTTATTACAGGCGTGAGTATTATATAATGATTCAGATCAGGCATCTGTTGGCTTCCGAGGCCAACGCAAATAAAATTCCCACTACAGTACAGTATAGAAGTGACAAGAATTTGGGGATTTTCCCGTCCCTTTACATTCGTACATATGGATGCAACTATTATTAACTTTACAAAAACTTCTACGGTGGTCTCAGTGAACCAAGGCCTTGTAAGGAGATTGATGTGGAGCATCACCGTGCAAGTCTCTAAGGCTCGGTGCGATCATTAAACTTTGTTCTTGGATCTTTCAGCTTCTTCCGAACAATTAACTGGGCCGATGAGAGTGTCACCTTTGATTCACGAAGAGTGAGCCAGCCCCTGCTGGAGCAACAGAAGGGTTGTCAATTTTAATTAAAAAAATCTAAAGGGCCATGCTATCGAGCAAACTTATTTTTCATATCGAACCAACAGCAACAACAACGCAACGTACAGATTTTTAGGCCCAACACGCCAAACTTTTGCCCAACAAGCCCAAATTTCGCCCAACAATCCAGGTACAGTGCACTGATTTATAAATGTCTTATGAAACTCAAAGTTAACGAAATCAAGTTTCATCTTAATTCGTCCAGCATTCACAGATCACTCTGCCACCTACCAGCTGGTTCAAAAAACTGGAGCTTGCTTTCTCTTTAACTTTCACCGGAGCAAGCTAGATAGCTCTGCTTTCTCCATGAAACTACAAATCATTCCCCACGTCCCTTATATAAACGTTCCTTGATAACACTCGCAATATCTCAAGCTGAGCACTATCCTCGTGTCCTCTCACTCTCTCTAATGAACTCCCGCTGTTAATTACCCCAACTTTTCCCACACTTGCCAGCCAAATGGTGAGGAAGTAAGACGAGGACACTTGAATGCGTCTCAAGTCCTATGTGAATACACTATTTCAGGAACAAGTCCATGTCTTCTTGAATATGGTGAAAGAACATATAAAAAACGCTTGTGAAGGGATTGTAAAGGGAAGAGTGGGGGTTTGTAGGACTAAAATAAGCGGAAGTTTACTCAAACTTTTCTTCTGTGGACACTTAAAGAATCGGAAGTAAGAAGTAGAGTGTGGAGAGGGAAGATGAAGCGGGTTGTAAAAGGAAGCGCTGGCTGGATGATAGCTCCCTAGCTCTGGCTTTCTCAAATCTCATTGATTTTTTCTCGCCCTTTTCTTCATACACACACACACACACACTGTCGGCGTGATTAGGAGTATATAATAAATATTATATATATGATAGAATGTAATGTGAAATTTACATAATATAGTAAAATGTAAAGTTTAATGTAAAACTTAGGTCAATTTCCTTACTCATGTCAACCCTCTACAATACACTTTGTCAAATGTAAATCAAGTGTACATTTCGTTTATCATAAATTATGTTATTTGTATAATTGTAATGTGAACGTGACGTCGAGTGTCGTCGTCTGCTTTATTGTCAGAGAAAACGGGCAATGGTCTCTTATCACTTTGTAGTAGTTTACCATGCTTAATATGCATAGACATGTTAAGTACCCACTACTAGGAAGACTTTTCCATGCAAATCCCGCAGTGAAATAAGTTGATCAAGCTTAGACGAAGCCAGAAGAAGTAAATGTGAGAAAAAAGAATACAACTGGTGGGGGCAAGTGGAGGATATATTCATACAAGCTTAAGATCAGATTGTTCACCAGTTATTGTGCATCTCCTGATCATCCCCATTGTAAAGTCTCACTAGTCGTCCATACTCACACATATGTAGGCCTCTATAGACAGCTTGCTCGCAACTCACACACACGTACACGATTTTCTCAATAAAACTTCTCAGCTGCCTCCTTTTCTTCGCACGTCGTGCTGCCTCAGTAGGGAGCTGGAACAACAAAACGGTTCGGAAACCGCGGTGCTCTCTGTGGTTGACCTCATGCCTCTCTGCTGACATGAAGGATACACATAAGCGTATTCATTCTCACTTTTGCAATAATCCAAAAGCGTACACGAGAGTCTTTCTTATTGGCGCTGATGGACGTTTCTGGCAAGCCTGTCGCTTTCCATTATATGAGCTTCATCTTGATCAGGCTGCTATTAGGGCCAAAAGAAAAGGCAGCCAGCCTCGGTTCTAATTTGATGTGGAAAGGAAGAGGAGATACGTACGTGTATGTGAGTGGGAAAGAATCCCGTTGTATTTCATACAGACAACAAGAGCAGAGCAAGCAACAAGACATCGCCTCAAGTTATTGGCTTCTTCCTTTCCTTTTCCGGGTGCGTGACGTCCATGATATTTTTTTTCTTTTTAGTAGCAAAATAGAACGCGCAATGCCGGATGCCACATGTCGCTGTTACGTGTACGTATTATATGGATGCGTTTTTATTCATAGAATTTGCGTGGGACTATGCGTTCATAAATTTCAGTGGAAAAAAGTGGATGGAGAGAGTAGGAGCAAGTTTTGTCGCTGTATTTATTATTACTTTTATTATTATTGTCAGCCAAGTGAAATACTCACAACTTTCCCCACCTCCGGAATCCCTTACAAACAAGGACATAAATCTGAGTGTTTTCTTTTCATAAAAGAAAGTGAGAGATGAGAGACTTTTTCTACGCAGATCGTTATATTCACCGTTCCTTGAATCCTGTTCGATATCTCGAACACAATGGCCATCATCATGTCTTTGTGATTCGAGCCGTCGGAAGATTAAAAGCGCTCAAAGCTTTTTCCCTCTACTTCTTCCTCCTCCGCACCCCGCCTACCTGCCTGTTCAATATGAAAATGAACTGAGAGCCCATGTAGGCTTTTAGACACTCCCTGCCATTAAGTGAACACATTAACATTTTACTAGATGCTACACACACGCCCTAGCCTTGTACTTGAAATGAACTAGCGGGAGACACACCTGTAGGAACAAAAGACTGTACTTTCTCCACTTTCTACACAGGCACTAACGACCACATGAAGCAGACTAGGAGGAGGAAGGGAAAGTAGTGGGGAGCAGAGATTACTGCCATTTAAAGCAATGTTCCCATTATCAACGTATTAATTCACACTGCTTTCCCTCCAGCACAACCTCGACATCATCAAAGTATTATGAAATCCCATCATTAGAGCCTCCGGATATTATCCTCCTTTATGTGTAGTATGACCCCGCGCTGGATATAGTTTCCTACATCACCCGAGGTTCTATGACCCGGAAAAATATACCACTTGCTTTCTCCCCTTACTTCCTTCCGCATTTCACACAAATCCTCGTCTCCTTCCGACTAAAAAATTCCAGAACGGAGGCTCGCAACTTTTTTTATGGAACAAATTTAAGACTTCTCGGCGGTAGCAGCAAGACGAAGAAGTAGAGATAGAAGGGACATGTGAGTGAAGGCGGGAGTGAAAGCACGAGGATACTTTCCCTCCTTCATCCGTCCCTCTTCGTGTTGCTCTTCTTATTTTTTTCATGCTATA
>JAQIWI010001879.1:0-14352 GCA_034698825.1 Deuterosminthurus bicinctus
CTTCAGGCCGCTTCAGGCTTTTCACTTCAGGCTTCAGGCTTCAGGCCGCTTCAGGCTTCAGGTTATTAGTGAAACCCGTCTTACATGATGGATCCACAGATACGGTTCGTTTTTTTAAAATTAACTCAATCCAAAAAAATGTGGGCAAACTATTCGTGTCGTACTAAATGTTCAATTTGGCATATTAGGAAGCGAGTTTTGGCATGAAGGAGATCATGGCCCAGCTTGCGATAATGATTGCATGCACGAAAGGTGCAGATAAAATTGGCGGCTTGATGGAGTCTCTGGAAGAAAGTGGAAACCCTCAGTTAGTCTCTGCTCTTCAAACTTGGGTCAAGGATGATTTTGGCGTTGGAACTGAAAGTGTACCATGGTAACTTATTCATATCAAGATTCGTGATTCCTGTGTTATTCCGATAGCGCGAATAAATTTTAATTCTCATCAATGATTATTTTGGCTTTTGTAGTCAAGGGCAGGTCAAGGTTACAACTGGGAATACCCTTACGTCGTCAGAACAATTGACACAACAAAAGGAAAGTACGACTGAATTGAGTTCAAGTAGAGCCAAACTGATTGACAAGGAGCTCAATGAGCAACTTGAAGGTCATTTGATTGGCAAGTCTTCCAAGACTTCAGACACGAAACAAAAGAACTACCCAATTTCCGTCAAGAGTCTTGCAATGCAACGTAACGCCGAAAGTTGCAGATCCACATTTTTCAACCAAACTGCCCATCCATATGGGCTTTCAAAGCTTGGAACATTAAACTGCCAGCAGAAATCGGGAACAAAAGGAGTACCTTCTGCACAGTTCGACAAACAACGAATGATAGCTTGTGCTGCTGACGGTACACTTAATCTCTGGAACTGGCGAGGCGGTGAAGAAGAGTCAATCCAGATCGCTGTCAACGTGAAAAACATCACGTGCTTTCAGTACGATGAGGAAATACTCGTGCTGGGAACTGCTGATGGATCCGTCCATCTGTTTGATGTGACAACATATGAAGAGAAGTCGTCAGTTAAGTTAAACTGTGAACGAGTAATCTCGCTCGAGTTCATTGAGTCTACAGTTATAGTCATCACGACAGGAGTTTGTCAGGTGTGGCGGATTGACATTCTTCGTCCAGACATGCGGCTTATAAATCAAAGGTCCTTGAGAGTCATGGGTGCAGGTGCTGGAAAGAATGCGATTCTAGGGGTTCGCATGTATCAAGATGTTATTTTTGTGTACGGTGGTGTATATGTAGACGTCCATGAAGCAAATTCAGGAAGTATGGTGAAAGACGACAAAAACCTTCCATGTTGCTTAGTGGCACCATATCCCATAAACGTGTTGAATGTGGGCGATTTAATCTCCCGAAAAAGAGTTGTTGTAGCAGTCTGCCCAAACAGTAGAATTGTAATGTGGTACACTTCAAAATTGTGGCATGAACAAAATCCCGTTAAGACTCTTTGTGGACATGACGACGCAATTGTGAGTCTGTGTTTCTTATATGGGCACCTTCTAAGTTTAGATCGTAGTGGGAAACTTCTCATGTGGCCTGGACACGATCTGGAAAAGAAAAAAGTCATTGCAGTTCCAAGGCTTTTGCTGGAGGAGTCCGCTTGGAAATTTGTGGGTGCACACGAGCGCTGGTTTGCCACTTGCTCTTCTACAGATGACATCATTAGCATTTGGTCAGTGCCTGACTTGTGGCTTCGTACAGGTTGATTGTTTCGATAGGTTAATTTTCTTTGTTTTGAGTCTTGAATTACAATTTAATAAATTGTTAGCTACTGAACTGCAAATTGAGATATTTGGTACGATAAAAGTTTCGGAATACCTTCCCAATAAGGAACCGATTTTATTTCAGCTTGTCTGTAACAGATATTGATCATGGGTCCAAGTTCCATTCACTTGACAACATCTCAGCATTTCCGAAATTCATATATGGTTTTCTGGTGGTTCGAGGAATTGCGCTTATGATTCTAATTCTGATCGTGAACGACTTGCCAATTTCCTTGTCATCCATTCGTCTGAGTTATGCAAACTGTACAAGGATCGTGAGGACTGGCAGAAAATGCTGTATGGTTTTTTGAAGTGACCAATGATGATTGATGTGTGTCAAGAACTGATGACAGTAGAATTTAAAATGACTCGACAAATGATGGACGTTCTCGTCAGTAAGCGTCGAAAGTTTCATTAATTAGGTTTAATTCTGACTTAAAAGGACTAAGTGCTACCATAGAAAGGTGAATTTTATGAGGTACTCAAGAGGTTTTAAGCAATTAAAGCAGGCCGTCTTCCCTTAGGTACAACAGTCTGTTTTTAATGATGGACGTTCCTGTCAATAAACGTAGAAAGTTTTATTAATTAGGTTTCATTCCGACTGAAGTGGATTAAGCGCGACCATAGAAAGGTTAATTTTAAGAGGTACTCAAGAGCTTTTGTCATTCTTCTTGAGTACTTTGACACATGTAGGTTCTTTGAACAGTGTTTCTGACAGGCCCTACTTCTCCACTCCGAAATAGTCGAATACGAAGAGAACATCAAGTCATTTTCTGTACCGTCCAGTTTCCAGTTAAATCTTAAACTACAGTAGTGTTTAGGTATTTTTGAGCTCAAAATTTCGTTGTTTAACCAACAACATCAACTATAGCTAAGAACTTGCATTTTGTCGTTTCAAGGTCTGTTCATAGACGTTTTAAAAGCTAAACATATTTTTGTTCTTACAAGCCATAGACACTTCAATTTACTTTGAACTTTGTACTGAACAATTAAATAAAAACTTTCTGTATTTCTATTTTATTTCAGGTTGAACTTAACATAATTTGAGGAAACTACTACTCCAAAGTAGTACTTTAAGTAATGGCTGGTCGTCGAGTTGCTCCTCCACGCTGTAACATAGGAGCTACATTTCGTTTGACCGAGAAGTTTGCGCTCATACCTGGAGTTTTTCTCAACGCTGTCCCATTTCATTACGACCGAAAAAATCGCAAGTTCACAGTGACTTTTTCCAGCGTCAAATTTGGAATGTGGTTACTGACCATGCTGATTCTGATTGGAATCGAATGGATTCAGATGATGAAGGAGCTATTCCGAGCCAAGATGGACGACACTGTAGGTCGCGGGGATTGGTGTGTCATACTGTTTACCTGCCTGAGCTGGAACTTCGCCTTCTCCGTTCACTTGAATGCATTTGTCAATGGGAGAATGATGGCAAATCATATGAATCAAATCATTCGGATGCGCCAGTGGTTCACGACTACTAGCAAACTTCCGGCGTCCAACGACCACAAGGTTGTCAGGGGATTTCTGTGGGCTTGTTTGTTCCAAGCGTTCTTCCAATGCCTTACGGTTGCGGTTGACGGTTCAACTGGTAAAAATCAATACCTCTACTCACTGATTCCCATGGACGGCCGAAGAGGAGTTACCGTAGCCCTCTGGGTGCTGTTCGCGTACTACCGCGTGATCACCAACTTCTTCGCATGTCTCTATCAGTATCTCAGTGTGATGCTTCAGATTGAGACCTGCACACAGGTTCTCGGATGGCGGTAATATGATTGCAAGATTCATCCAAACTCAAACAAGTACATATTGATTCCAGGTTGTTCAATATGTTTAATGTGATTTTGCGCAGAAAACTGAAAGGAAGGACTCTGGAGGAGCGACTCAAAAGCTACAGAATGCTTCAGATTTTGAGCAGCCGGTACGATGAAGCTTACGGGAATATTTTCATTCCCCAACTGACAAACTTCACCACAACAAACACAATCATTGGAATCTATGGGATGGTCAAACTGTACGACAAGACGGAGTTTTCTCAATTCATGAACTTTCCACTCATGATAACCCTCATGTTCTTCAATCTGATCACGTTGTATCCAAGGACTGCTTCTGTGTACGAGGCAACTAAAGATGAAGAGCAGAATGTACTCGTGATGTCGCTTTTGGATGGAGCTGATATGACAATGAACCCAGCACGGTTAAGTGCAAATTCTGTAGAGAGAATCCTAGAAAATGGTGACGAAGTCAGAGCATATCGATCTGCAGGAAGACCGAGAGAGCTCAATGGCCTCAAGAGAACAAAAATGATAGCCAGATCTTGTCCATTAATTGGAATTCCTTTCGGTCGAGTTTACAAAATCAAAAGAAGCACTGTTCTCACCTTGTTTGATTTCATTGCTTGTAATGCAGTTTCCATGCTCATTACCTACCCGTAGCCATGGCCATGTTGAACTAGCCGTACCACGTCCACTTGCAGTACCACATTCTCCATCTGTCCTACGTCACCCACCTGCACGTCTTTTAACGAGTACTCCTCAAATAGCTAATTTCAATCACATTTTTGTCACAATTAATTTGCGAAACAAATGATTGATTTAGTGGTGCTTGAACAGTAACAATGCCAACGCAACCATAACATATAACATACCCCTTTAGCATTTGTGGTCATTATCAAATTCAAGGTGTTTGTAATATTGATAATTATACTAGCACAAGGTGTATTATTGCGCAGTGAATATCGCACTAGCACTTTCTAGCTTCGCAGAAGTAAGGCGTAAGTTCGTGTTGCTTAAGAGAACGAAACCGTGCATTCATCTTTATCAAGAGCTCACAGGGATCTGAATATTACAAGGTCAAATGGTCAATACAGTAGAATTTAAAACATTAGCCAATTGTTATGTAACAATGTAACTATAGCATGGCCGCAGCAGTCTCTGACGGCAACAAGATGTATCTGGGGACATGAGTCATTAGATCTAGTCAAGCTAAATGTTGTTCTGCAAATCAATTTTGTCTCCATTTGTTGTCTCTTTGTTTTTGTAAACAATTAATGAGCTTTGTAGATTTAGTTTCAAGATGTTTTGCGCCAATACTAAGAGGCTTTTCAGAAAACATTGATTAAAAGACCTAGAAGTGTCAGGCGAATATTAAAGAACTACGACGCCCTTTTTGGTTGTGTAAAAGGCGCCGGGTATTAATTATGAAAATGCTTAACATGTGAAGTATAGCGGATCACCCACTTACAGGTTGCTGCCACGTCAATCATGTTTGACGTTGAAATACTTAAATACTATAAGTTCATATAACTACTGTGGCAATTACGTGACGTTAAAGTTTGTTATGGACGTACCTCACGTAAGCTGTCAAAAGGATACCACCTTTTTAATGTCAATTTCTTAGCCAATAAAGGCTTTTATAATCCTTCAAGCCTTTTTGGGCTAATGGACGTAAACACGCCTAAAACCCATACATATATGGTTATATAAGCAGTTATCGTCCACTTACTAGATTAACCGTTGTATAATATTCTATTAAATATGCTTTTAGAGCAACACACCAGTAAAATCTTAAAAGAGTGCTCTGAAGTTGTCATAAAATTCTTCAGGTATCTTACACAAGGTACTTTAACGCTGAACCGTCAACATTTATACACTTTGCATCGAATTCATAGTCCATGAGTTGGGCCCGTCTGTTATTGTCGTTCTGCCTAACCGTCGTGACGAGAGATTTAACTTAGATTGATGAACACGCTAGACTATCCAATTGGACAGCTGTGAACATGCAAGACAATATTACTGCACAACTATGAACACGGAGGAAAATGTTACTTGAAAACCAAGCAAAGGCTAGGAAATTATACAGAAGCTCTAGAAACATACTGGACAGAGAGCACACAGAGACAGCGAAGTGGTAGTAAGTATCCGACGTGGCTTGGACGGAGAGAGCGTCTTCATTAGGCTAGCTTCTGTTGGATTGGCGAGAAAACCGGCTAGTGGACGGACAAAGTACCTTGAACAGTTCTCCTGGCACATAAGTTTGACTTTAGTTGTCATGGAATTCTGTTTAATCATTCATATGGCTGCGACACTGTAAACTCTTGGCCTACTTGCAAATTGGCTTTAACAAGAAATTAAGGCGCTCTTAACATTGGTTTAATGACTACGACAGTAACTAGCGTGATAGAAAGATTTATTTAGGAATCTTTTAGACTTCTAGACTTCTAGACGACGACGACAGACATAAAGAAACAGACCAGCAACACGTATCGACAGCTCGAAGGCTAGAATTGCAATGCATCATAAGCTAGCAGTAGTTAACAGATAACAGTTAGACATAAATTTCATTACAATTATAAGTTAAAACGTATCGTTTCTATACCACTCATATATATTCTACATTGCATATCAAAATGCTCGTACAGCCCACGTATAAGCCAAATCTACGTGTTTGTACAATAGTGCTTGATTACCACAATTTGATATTTCAACCCGAGACAGTGCAGTGCATGTTCCTACCTTAACTAGTCACCATGTATTCCAAAGAATGCATGCAGATTCTAGAGTGAGAGCAAGAACAGAAGTTGATTCAAAACTTCATCCCACGTATTTATAGGGGTATCAAGAGTGATTTCCCCAAACGGTCCCAGTCTGAGTGACGTAGGTTGCAAAGACTGGAGCATTCTATTGTAAACTGTTCGCCTCCTTTTTTCCATATCTCGAAATCGCCAACTATCTAAGCCCAACTGTAGATTCTCTGCAACATCTGCCACCTCCCTTTTGATGAAAACGGAATCAACTAATATCCATGTTATTACCACCATGACTATAGTTGCCACAATGGGAAACCAGGTGTAAATAAACCATGGGAGGTCCGAGGGTCTGATTGTGACATAAAGTAGTAAAATTACCGCAGATGACATCGATACCAGTCCCATCACCACCGTGTTTTTCATCCAGTCCGTAAGTATGGAATTGTACACTTGCATGATCCGATACAAACGGTACACTCTCATCCAGTCCTTCATGTTTTTTAGTTTTTCTTTCCTACCAGCAGCCATGATTAAATTGAAAGATCGTAACGCAAAAGTAAAGACGTGTAACCAAGAGAAACAACGTACCTAGCTTGCTTTGCAAACACTTTGAAGACCCCTAATCCCAGTATACAAGTAATGGCACATGTTCCTGATACAAGCATAGGTGGCCATAGGGTCAATAGTTCCAATGGAAAGAATACGATGGACCATAGGATCGATGGGATGTAATCTGGGAGCTGGAGCCAACCCATACTTTTCAATGTCGGCAGCACACTTGTCGGAACGTCTCCCACAAAACTGAACATTGCTGCATTTAGTCCAGCCAGGTGCACAGCTACGGCCATCAACAAAACCTCTATGCAAATTGATTTACCATTAAATATTGTCTTTGGCCGCTGAAAGTGAACTTCTGAAATCTGTTCCAAGGATTTCCAACTCTTGAATAAATCGCATAAGGGCAAGGATAAATATGTTAATCCATATACTGCCACACTTGAAACGATTGAGATAATGCAGGTGCATCCACCCATGTACGTGAAGAGGTCAAGATTTCCTGCAGCGGCCCGTTGAATTGTCACATAAATTCGGTACACCATTATAAGGGCGTACAGAGTGAGAAGTATGTAATGTATACATCGTTTCCAGAAGGCGGATGGCCCAGCTCTTCCGGACTTTGAGTCGTATTTCACAAGAATAAGGTTCCACTTGGTGCATGTACGAACGAGGAAGTTCCACTGGCTCTGCGCTAATGGTAGAACCTTTTTGAGCCCTTTGGAAATGATAGAAGAATGCTGCGCCTTCTTGTGCTCTGCGTCATCGTGCCCGATTCGGATTACACGTTTTAAAACGCTCCCACGGACCCCCACCGATTTCCGGCTGGTAGTCTTCACCATTTTTGTCAAATTCTTTTCAGTTCAGTCTGAAATAAAACAAAAAGTACTTTAGAGATGCCTACACCTACTGAAGCGCTGATGGTTTGTATAACTAGCACCTATTCAGTTATTTGAAACTTGAAAATAAATCTTCAATTGACGTTTAAAAAGAGTTTTGGGAATTGTAGGAATTATAAGAGCCTGAAAATGGTGGTTTTAGCTAAAAAATAGGAAAGACCTAGGAGAAATTTCCACTGGAATGGAGGTTCTTTTTTCGTGTGACTTTTGCAAAGTGCAGAAGGACTATGAGGACTGTCAGAAAATTCTTTATGATTTTCTGAAGCGGCCAACATAACAATGATTGACGTTTGTCTAGAATTCATGACAGTAGACTTTGAAATGACAAGACAAAGGATGGACTTTGCTGTCAATAAGCGTTGAAAGTTTCGTGGAAAATTCGGTTATAAAGGGCTTTTATGGAAATTAAGAACACCTACGGCGTCTTTATCGTCGACTAAGTGAATTAAACCTGAATAAATTAAGAATAAAACTTAATTAATATGCTTTTAGAGCAAGAGACCAATGAATTTGTAAGTTAGTGATTATAAGACGTCACTTAGTTCTCAAGGTCTGATGAAAAAGGCACTTTAGTGATGGGTAAAACTCACAGTCACCTGAGCCAGGTGAGTCCCTTGAGTTGGACGATACACATTAAATGGTAGTGTGGGTGCATCAAAAGTACAACCAGATCACAAAATTCACAGAACACTCCTGAGCTTACGAACTTCAAGTGAAGTCAAGAAATGAAGAATGTACCACAGAATTACCGCTTGTCTTTCACGCTAACCTCGTAACATGGGAGGGCAGGGGATGCCGGTCACCCCGCATAAGTTTTGAAGGTAGCGACCAGAGTAGTGGCTCGTGAGATCTGCTCATGGGAATGCCCAATCAGCTGCAGCGGTTCCTTTAAGCTTTCCATTGCTCTACACCCGGACCGTAGTAACACAGTTCCTCCTGGAGAAACATTGAACACGAATATAAAAAGTTAAATTGCTGGCTGTGAAGTTGCATAGGTAATTGGCTAGACCCCGTAATTGGATTTAGGTAGGTCCCGTAATTGGCTTTAGGTAGGTCCCGTAATTGGCTTTAGGTAGGCCCCAGTATTTGTCTTTAGGTTTGCCCCAGTAATTGGCTTCAGGTAGGCCCCGATAATTGCCTTTTAGTAGGCCCCAATAATTGTCTTCAGGTAGAACCCCATATTGGCTTTAGTTTTGACCCGGTTATTGGGTTGCCGCTACTCGTTATTTTAAATTGGCCAGATTGGTTTGCACGACACTGGTTTGCAATGACAATGGCTTATTGACATACGACAGGATTTTCAAGGCAATAATTGATCATAGGAGCCATTGACACGTCGCTTTGTCCAAAATAGTGCTTTAAATCACAGTTTATGTGGAAGTAGTATTCCAAAAAAAACGTACGTAGCTTTTGTGGGTCCTTTTTCTCTGCATCTTTACCACCACCTCGCAGGTACCACATTTTACAAAAATTGGAAACCTGGCACCAAAAACTAAGGATAATGACAATATGATCAACGAGAATGCGCCATGTGAGTCGTCTGAATAGCAACTTAAACAACCTCTCTTTGTTATAGCGATAACGACAGAAATGGCTTACACTGCACTGTCACGTACAAATATGGAGCAGATCGCTGATGATGTGAAAGTTGGCGACAACGATTTCTCCACGCTCAATTGTCGGAAGGTGTTTTGGCGGAAGGTCAACTTTCGAGGTGTTATGTCCAGAAGGTCAATTGTCAGAAAGTGTTTTGGCGGAAGGTCAATTTTCTGAAAGGTGTTATGTCCAGAAGGTCAATTGTCAGAAGGTCTTTTGGCGGAAGGTTAATTTTCTAAAAGGTGTTATGTCGAGAAGGTCAATTGTCAGAAGGTGTTTTGGAAACGGTCATTTGTCCGACGGTGTTTCGGAGAAGGTGTAACGTACGTGAGCCGACAGGCCTGTCCTCCGAGTGGTTCTTCCCTAAGATGAAAATAGGTCCCAATCTTAACTTGTCAGGCTTACACTTGAAGTCATTTACTCCAAGTGTTAGCCCCCTTGAAATCATTAAGAGAAACGCAGACCGGCTATTCCGTTTTACAATGAGGCTTGCTCGCACAAAGCAAGCGAGCACTGTAAAGTTCGACAAAATATGTCGTCATTGACATCTCACATAAAGTCAGCGTTAGGTGAGAACAGTTAATAGATTGTGGTCTTGGAAGAAAAAGCAAACGTGATGATGGGTCACACCTCACACCCATGTTCAACTAAGGTATTCTTGCTGCTTTCAACCGAGTTTATGGTAGAATCAGCTCAAAAATTAAGATGCGCTTAAAAAGTTAATATTTCACAAAATTTAAATTCAAATGAGCTATCCCAAGTTAGAATTGGCCGGTTTGGCTACAAGTAGATGGCTTCAAAATCTAAACCACGTAAATATTGCAAAAAAAAACCTGCTTTTAGATTCAACCCAAAACGTTTAACGTTTTGCCAATGAAGTGAGGCAATGAGTGGCACATAGGGCTCAACATGAATACGCTCACAAGATAATTTCTCTTGTGACCGTGTGTGTTTTTTGAATCTCCAGCATTAAGATTTAGTAACAAGAAATTGTTAAATGTCACTGCTTACCGTACATTTTTGATGTGCATCAGTACAGTTAGTTTTGGAAGGCAGGAAGCTTCCCTTCGTCATTTAAGAATTAATGGGAAGACCAAGGGATGAAATAAGGAGTCAATCCTAAAAAACTGCCAGGCTCCGCTGCCATGTAACAATGCCGGACGTTACACGTTACACTCGATGCTTCAGGAAGGAGCGTTACTGTGCCACAATTCATTTTAATTTACATGTATTTATTTGTTTAAATTTACCTCAATTTTTATTCTAACTGATTATAGTTTATTTTTGCTTTAGCAAACCAAAGATTCTTCATATTAATTTATTTTGTTTATATTCAAACCATTTATTTTGTTTTAATTTAACCCAATTTATTTTGTTTTAATTTAGACCAATTCATTTTGTTTATATTTAAACCATTTATTTTGTTTTAATTTAAACCAATTTATTTTGTTTATATTCAAACCATTTATTTTGTTTTAATTTAAACCAATTTACTTTGTTTATATTCAAATCATTTATTTTGTTTTGATTTCAACCAATTTATTTTGTTTATATTCAAACTAAATTATTTAATTTATCATAACCTATTTTACATTGTTTAGTTTTACTTGTGTTCAAGTGTCCATTAATATTTTTAAAATTATTTTGTTTTGATTGTTGAAAGCTTATTTTTACAGCGACCCAAAAGCAGAATAAGCTGAAAACCATTTCCGACCTATGGTCGCTATATTCAGTAAATTCTCCGTATTTTTTTACCCCTAAATCTGCTTTAATTGAGAGCAGAAAAAGCAGAATCCGAATTATCAGCAAAATTTAAGAACTTCGGGAAAATTTTACAAAAAAAACAATTTTTCTTGAAATTCTTCATTCATTTTATTTTTTTAAAAGATGATTTTCTTGCCATTTATTAGCCTGACTTCTACTATTTGGAGTCTAATTGGGAAATTTCTCATTGAGCCCCCGAAGTTGGAATAAAAAATTTCATTGTAGAACGGTCACTAGTAGTAAACCTTTATTTTTAAAGTGCCTAAATTGTGCCCTTGAGTAAGATTTTAACGCCTTCTTGTATTACTGCTATTAAAAACTTTACTTCTGCGAAGATTTTTTCAAACAAATTGAATAAACAAGTCTCAAAAAGCAATTCTGCTTACGAGCAGAATCAAAAAATCTTCAAGCAGAAAAGGCAGAATTGGGGGTCGAAAAAAAGCAGAATTTGGATCGCCTTACTTATTTTGTTATTTTTATGTATTTCGCTTAAATGTTTAAAGATTTTTTAAAATTATTAGACATTTTATTAAAATTTACTTGAGGTTAATTTAATTTATTTTAATTTGCTAAATCACTTAATTTTATTTTAATTGTATGAGTCAAATGCCACCGACCCCGACATTAGCACAGATAGAGCAAAGAGCGAGTGCTAAAGTAGTAGTGTGGCCTATGTTAGCTTATTTTATGCTAGAACTAATTTTTATGTGGTCTGTTCGGTCGTTCGTGCAGTGTGATGCAGTAAACGATTTGATTACTGTTTTCTAAATTGTCAATTGTAGCAGGGAAATATTGTTATTAGCAGTGGAATGAGTTAGTCTGGTTTGAGCTAAGACCGTGAGCAGACGTACAATAAATTAGTCCATCGTAACGACACGAAATTTCGGTACATTCTCGTGCACTGTTGCAATACTCAGCTCATCTTCCCCAATCACCACCGAACAGTGCAGTGGTCTTTTTCTTGTTAATTTTAATACTATCGATTATTTTACAGTAGTATTGCAATACTACTGTAAAAGCTTATACCAATATATTCGTATATATGCGTTAAAGCTCACAGCGGTGCGGTGGTCTGCTTTGATAGATACAGTTAGTAAGGAATTGTCAGGCAGCCCTCCATGCCAGGAAATTGTGAGGCAGCCTACTTATTAACAGTTAATATTTAGGAATAATTCAAATAAAGGAAACTTTGTGAATACGCACCAGTTTCCTTGCTCGATTAAAGCGATAAGAGGAACAGAGTCTGGTTGATTATTTCATCCCAAGTGCTGATCGGAAGATCCAAGGAAAACTCCGAGTTTCCCACGGGAAACACCAAAGGTCTCATGGCTTTTGACCTCTTCATGATCTCTACTCTCTTTGCTCTTGGCATCCCTCGGAAATACGGTGCTTGATGCTGCCATAATTCCCCCAAAATATCCTCCGATGCTCGAATAACTTGGAGCATGTCGTAGCTTGTCGAAAAGATGAGTACCATAAGTGACCACACAATGTATGGAAACTGTGAGTATAGCGGGAGCGGCAGCTCCGTATAGCGGATTGCGACAAATGCCGCATTTATAACTCCAACTGTCAATACCAGTAGCCATGCTGGAAAGTAGATCCGGACCCATACTTGAAATATTCGGTTGAACAGCTCCAGCTGCACGTACATCTGTTCCACTCTTTTACGAGACTTTAGAGAGAGTAGTTTTACGTCTCTATTCAAAAAAAATTACTAATTAACTCATTCCGTGTAAAAAATATTTCAGCTTACCCAATTCGTTGCAAGAAGATGTCAAGGGCCCCGTTTGCCATGAAGAGCACATTTGGATTGAGTGCTCCGACCAACATAAATGGCTGAACCAGTACGAATTCCAACGGGGCAAACATGAGCGCCCAAGCCCATTTCGGAAGAAATCCTTCAGGGAACAATCCCAAGCTTGCGGCTGCTTCGACGAAGAAGATCGGAGAGTCACTGGAAACAATACTTAGAAGGGCAACGCATAAACAACACCCGTGCCCCACCCCTGTAGAAGCAATGGTTTTGAAACATGCTGAGAAGTTGTCAAGCGGATGAAACTCTGAGCTTGGATCAAAGTTTTTCAGAGATATTGCCATGTAAGACCAGCTGTTGAGTAAATCCATTGTTTCCTTGGGTCTCCAGAGAACGCTTAGTGTCGTCAGAAGTGCCCCATCGTAAACGCAGAGTACTATGACACATAAGAACGACTCCAATACCAGTCCCTTGGACGAAAATACTTGACTCGTCGCCCAGTTTTTCTGGATGCATACTGCCAGGCAAAATATCCCGAGAAGATAGTGCCAAATTATTGGCTTTCCAGTTAACGGAACAAATTCACCACTCTCATCACGTTTGAAACTGATCATATGAAACTTTTCGCAAGTAGCCAACAATATTTCATGATTTTTTTTCGCAAAAGACAAGATCATGGATCGTCGAAACCCGAAACCTGCACGCTCATTGTTCTCGCCTTGTTGTCCGCCTATTCGGTGCCTCGGAATGAACCGTTGAATTCCCTTCTTCCGACTGGAGGATTTTTTTGCCATCCTTCCTCCCGAGGTTGAATGGCAATGACTGTTTAGTTACCCTGGACAACATTAAAAGTACCGTCGACAATATTAAAAGTGCTCTGGACAAGATTAAGAATTCCGTGGGCAAGATAAAATGTACCATGCAATTCTGTTTTGGTTCCAAACCCTTCAATATAGACTTCAGGCTTTTCACTTCAGACTAGGTTATTAGTAAACCCCTTTGTTGGTTTG
Organism: Deuterosminthurus bicinctus; assembly: GCA_034698825.1. Lineage (NCBI taxonomy): Eukaryota > Metazoa > Arthropoda > Collembola > Symphypleona > Bourletiellidae > Deuterosminthurus > Deuterosminthurus bicinctus. Next base: position 13,876 of record JAQIWI010001879.1, read on the forward strand.
CAAAGGCGACACTCAGGCATTGATTTTTGATTTTATCTAGAAAGGAAAAAAGGGCCAGTTAATTGGACGTTCACAGACCAAACGTACTACGTTTGCGAATATCTTCGCTATTTTAACGCCATGCTCGGCTACATAATTGTACAACTGCAAGCATGTTGGGCAATATTACTGAGCAAAGTCAAGTATGTTGGGAAATAGTACTGAACAACTGCAAGCATGTCGGGCATTAAGGAGATAAAAAAAATTGCTGAAATTCAATCACTGGATCATATTACACATGAAAGCAGTTGTACTATCTATGAGAAAGAGAATTCCACTGATGATTGAGAAAATTTTCAACGTGCTCAAGTTCCGCGTTCACTCAAGCTAGGCATTGGTATAAGCAAGTTGGATCACATAATATTTTAAAAAGTTCCCCTAAGTTACCTGCAGTTTTGCGTAGGATGACTTGACCAGTGTCCTCAAATTACTTTAAGT